>CM065591.1:74919286-75068241 GCA_033119425.1 Bufotes viridis
TCTCTAAAGTTTGCAAGTCTCTTATCCAATTCTCCCACCTTGGCCTCAAATTTTCAGGTATGGGTTTATCCCATCCTAACTTCTGTCAGTATTTCTCTTGCTTTGAGGATCACTTGGGCCAAGAATCCCAATGGAGTATTTGATCAGGTGAGTTTCACACCCGTTCACATGGTGCAGTGCTGCGTGGTGGCCATTGCTGCTTTGTTGCTGCGCTGGTGGGTTAGTGGTGCCCAGTGCCAGGGTGGCTTTGCCAGACAGCGGGGGTGCTGTTTGACTGCTGGGTCCCGCTGCCTGCTGGTGCCGTGCTGCGGTGCCGGTGGGCGCCAAATTTAGAGTAGGTTCCAATTCAAAGAGGCAACCTTGTCATGGTGAGTGGGCCTATGCTTTTTGATCAAATTGTATACCAATACCTCGTGTACAGCATGCAACATAGGGGTAGGTATACTATAAATTGCGCTGAGTAGCGATGTTATTATGCTGAGAAGCAGTCATTCTATAAAAGCATTAAAAAGAAAAACAGTATTGAGGATGTGCGATCCAGTTTCACTCTTATATTTTACACAAAACATCTGGGTATCCGAACTTCTCTCAAGTTTTGCAAGTCTCTTATCCAACTCTCCCACCTTGGCCTCAAATTTTCAGGTATGGGTTCATCCCATCCTAACTTCTGTCTGCATAATTCTTGCAGTATTTTACTTGCTATGAGGATCACTGGGGCCAAGAATACCAATGGATTAAATATAGAAGCCACTGTGGAAAGAATGGTACGTCTAGTTGCAACGTTCTCTTCCGTAGATACTTCAAAGAAGAACTTGTCGTTCTCTACATTCCATAGGCACACTACATGCTAGATATAGACACTACATGCTACGTATAGGCACACTACATGCTAGGTATAGACACTACGAGCTAGGTATAGACACTACATGCTAGGTATAGGTACACTACATGCTAGGTATATACACTACATGCTAGGTATAGGTACACTACATGCTAGGTATATACACTACATGCTAGGTATAGACACTACATGCTAGGTATAGACACTACGTGCTAGGTATAGACACTACATGCTAGGTATAGGTACACTACATGCTAGGTATATACACTACATGCTATGTATAGGCACAATACATGCAGGGTATAGGAACATTACATGCTAGGTATAGTCACACTACATACTAGGTATAGACACCCACACATAGTAGACATGGGATTTATTCTGATCGCCATATTTGGGGTCGGGAAGGAATTTTTCCCCTTAGTTGAGGACAATTGTCCCGTTCCTCACAGGGGTTTTTGCCTTCCTCTGGATCTACATGGCCTTAAATAGGTTTAGCATGACGCATTAGTTCACACATTTTTACCGTAATTTAAATCTATAACACAAAATAAAAAAACTTTTAGTTTTAACAAAAAATTTCCTAAGACAAACCTAAATATGAGATTAGTAGACATCCCAAAAAAATTAGTATACCCTTCTCACACAGGTCTAGTTTCAGCCTTCGATCCTGGGATTTATTCTGATCGCCAGATTGGGCGTCAGGAAGGAATTTTCCCCCATGTCACGAGGAGGGTTTTTTTTCGCCTTCCTCTGGATCAACAAGGCCCAAAAATAGGTTTGAATAAGATAATAAATAATTTACATATACATATACACATATACAATTATAAAATGAATTCCCCTTTATATGTAAATAAAATTGTCCCTTTACCCCGCTATATCTGTGTGCTTGTATTTATTCTTATTGGACGTCCCTGTAGTAAATGCCGTATAGACCCCAATGTCTTATTTTGGTCTGTAACAAATACATTGATTTCATGTGTTTTTGGGTCTTTTTTTAATCAGACATTTTTCACATTTGTTATTTTCATGCATTTCTAATTCCTCTAGAGAAACCTGGGAAAACGCATGAAAAACACCACATGCTGCATTCTTAAAAAAAAAAAAAAACAACACCACTATCCACAAAATGAGTAAAAAAGTCACAAAAATGCATTGTTTGTAGTGAACGTTATGTACTATATGGGGAGAGATTCATCAAAGTTGTAACCCCCGTCTTGATGTAGCTTAAGATGGTGTCAGATGCTCCACAATTATTAATCTGTAAATAATTTTGGAGCATCTCGGCAGGTCTGTGCACTGCAATTCGACACCAACTAGAAGCTGGCTTAGGTTTTAGGTATTACTTGGGGAAGAAAACTGTAAATGAGTTTGACCATTTAGGCCATGCCCCTACAACAAAAGCCACACCCACTTTTTAGACAAAAGTGGAGAGTATGGAGGAGAAGGGAAAAAATGTATACTGTAAAAAAACATTTCCTGAACTTGGGTTCGGTTCCAAGGTACCACTTGGAACCGAACCCGAGTTCGGAAAATGTTTTTTTACAGTATAAATCAATTTCTGAAGTTATTATGTGAAGTCTCGCGAGACTTCGCAAAATAATAACTTTGGCTCATCGGAGCTAATACATTCTAATACTGTAATACATTCTAATATTCTAATACTAATACAGATGTTTCAAAGTCGATTCGCTCATCCCTAATCGCGACCCCCTACGCAAAGATCCTGCGCAGGAGGTCGCAATGACATTCGCACACAGGTATGCAGCTGGAGGGAGGTGAGTATTTTGTTTTGTTGTTTTTTTGAGTTGTGAACACTACTGGGGGCAGTACAGAGGAGGGTTTGGTGCATTATATACTGGGGGGCACTATGTAAAGAAGTACTACTGGGGAGGGCTATATGTAAAGTGACCACTACAGAGGGGGGGGGGGCACTATATTTAAAGAGGGCACTATTGGGAGGCACTTTATTGGATCATTATATGTGAGAATGGCACTACTGAGGGGCATTATAGATGAAAAGGACAGTAATGGGGGGTGTTATATGTACATAGGGCACTATTGGGGTATATTATATATGAAAAGAGCACTACTGGGGGCATTATATGTGAAGAGGACACTATTGGGGGCATTATGTATGAAAAGGGCACTACTAGAGGGCATTATATGTAAAAAGAGCACTATTGGGGAGCATTGTATATGAAGAGGGCACTACAGGGGAGCGTTTTATGTACATAGGGCAATATTAAGGGATATTATATATGAAAAGGGCACTAATGGGGGCATTATATGTGAAGAGGGCACTACTTGGTAATGTTATTTTGTACATAGGGAAACCTAACGGACCCCATTATAGTCTATGGGGTCCTTAGGTTCCGTTCGGCTCAGTTATGTGCTGAATCCGGCCTTTCCGTTCTCCCGCTCCTAAATGGATTAGGAGAACGGAAAGGCTGAATGGTGATGTGAACGAAGCCTAGGGAGTTACCTTGGTATAAGTCACTTGTGGCCAGTTTGCTTTAAAAATAAATACAAACCTTGATTGAACCATAAAAATAAATACAAGAAATACATTATAGGAGGGGAAGATAGTGCAGATAGAGACCGGGGGCAAGGTAGTGGGACTGGGGGAGAAATGGAAGGAGGGCCTAGAAAAGTTCAGAAGGAAAGTTGTAGGGCAAAAAATATGCATAAACCTCTCAAATGTATGTATACTAATGCCAGAAGCCTGACTAATAAAACTGGGGAACTGGAATTAGTGATGTGTGAGGAGGATTATGACATAGTGGGAATAACTGAGACATGGCTGGATGATAGCTATGACTGGGCAGTTAATGTACAAGGTTACAATCTGTTCAGAAAGGATCGTCAAAACCGGAGAGGGGGAGGGGTCTGCTTTTACATAAAGTCCTCTCTAAAGCCCACACTCCGGAAAGACATCTGTGAGGGACACGAAAATGTGGAGTCATTGTGGGTGGAGATAAATGGAGCCAAAAACAATAATAAATTACTAATAGGAGTTTACTATAAACCACCTAATATACCAGAGTCCGCAGAAAATCTATTACTAAACGAGATAAACAAGGCGGCAAACCATAATCAGGTGGTTATTATGGGGGACTTCAACTACCCAGATATAGACTGGGAAACTGAAACCTGTACATCCCATAAAGGAAACAGGTTCTTGGCAATAGCCAAAGACAATTACCTGGGGGGGCGTGGCTTGCTCATGGCGGAGTAGGACGCATGGAGGTGAAGCTCTCCCGCCATCTCTGCTATTACCGCTAATCCACTGATCCACTTCGCATCCAGACAGCTCTAATGGGACGCCGGACGACCAAGGGACCCCAGGAGCCTGCTCCCCATGCCGAGGGCTCTGGTCTGCATAGGTTTTTTAGCTCCCAAACACCCGCGGCCGACCCGCCAGACACTCCTAAGATGGCGGCCGCTGCATTCCACTCGGGCACGCAGAACAGTCCGCACAGCTCGGATGGTGGATCGCAAAGCCCAGCATCTGGTGCTTCGGACGGGGATTGGGACCTCCGCAAATATCTGCAGGCGTTGCCCACGAAGGATGACCTAGCGCAGTCGGTCCAACGGCTGGAACAGACTTACCGGTCTGAAATGGAGACCCTGAAGGGGGAGCTTAAGCATTTGGGAGCTAGAGTGGACTCCTCAGAGAAAGTCCAGGAAGCCATACAAGACCAGTTGGAGGATCACCATATGGTGCTTTCTGCTCACTCTCAACAACTTACTCACCTGCTCTCCCACTTGGACGATCTTGAAAATCGGCACCGCAGGAACAACTTGCGGATCCGGGGGGTCGCAGAGTCTGTGCCCATGTCCGAAATTGAGGCGACCGTCCAATCTCTATTCGGCTCCCTGTTGGGACAGTCGACTCCGTTGCCGGTTGAACTGGACCGCATACATAGGGCCTTGGGTCCCAAATCGACTGATGCCTCTAGGCCGAGAGACATAGTGTGCAGAGTGCATTTCTTTAAAATTAAAGAGGATATACTGAGGGCCGCCCGCCAAGCTGATAAGCTGGAGCTCGGAGGCTCCATCATACAGATTTTACCGGATCTTTCAAGGCGCACTCTCCAGCTCCGGAGGGCAATGAAACCCCTACTCACCCTGCTGAAGGACAAGGACATACCTTATCGTTGGGGGTTCCCTTTTCAACTGCATGCTCGGAAAGATGGCCGGTCGGCGGTTTTTAAAGACCCGGAGGATCTGCCGAAATTTCTGGATACCTTCTCACTCCCTTCAATCAACCTTCCAGATTGGCCTACAGTTTTGGGCCCCGCGCCGCTGCCTCGGGAACGGTGGGCTGAGGTTTCGCCTAGGGCCTCTAAGATGCGGAAGACGCCATGACTGCAGGCTTCACGGCCTTTGAGAGTTCTCTGTGGTCGGGCATTATCGGCCTTGACCTTTGTAGTGCCTTAGGGTACTTTATCCTGTCCTGTGTCTTCTGGCCGGCAAGTTGCCGGTTTCTATAGTTGCCTGATTTCACACCTTTGGGTATCAGTGATGCCCGGGTTAATGTCTGTGTGCGTTACGACCGTTGCGGTTTGTTCTCACCCTGTGTATCTTATGTGATGCGGGGTGCGTTTGCACCTTTATTTTTATTGTACGATTAGCGTTCATTCTTTAAACTGTTTTTCCGTTTTTCTGTGTCTTTCCGCTGATGTGGCTTCCTCTTTCCCCCATATCTTTTGGGCGACGGGTGGGTGTGTGGTTTGATCGCCTAGTATCTTTTCTACCTCCCTCCCTTACCTTATCTCCTGGTTGGGTTTCTATGTTATTTGTTGTCTGTTTTCCCCCTGGTCATCGTACTGTCTTTCCCTATGTGTCTTCCCTTTCCTTGTATGGATGGTATCTATGTCTTTTGTCCACCCTCTTAAATAGGTGTCATGGCTTCTGTTAAATTTTGCTCTTATAATGTTAATGGCCTCAATGAGCCTGTCAAGAGGAACCAAATCATGTACAATCTTCATAAACAACGGGTGGGTGTGGCTTTTCTGCAGGAGACCCATTTTAAAACTGGCCATGTCCCCTCTTGCAGAAGTAAATACTTCCCTACGTGGGTTCATAGCACTTTTGGGGGGTCTAAGTCTCGGGGAGTAGCCATTGCCATCCACAAGAATGTCCCTTGCTCGGTCCTGCACTCCGCCCAGGATGGTCAGGGCCGTTACCTATTCTTGAAAGTGTCTATTGCCACTAGATTATTAGTGCTTGCTAATATTTATTGTCCCAATACAGGACATATGGCCTTTGCTGGTCCTGCCCTCTCGGCGCTGGAGGACTTTGCGGACGGACTGCCCATCGTAATGAGTGGCGACATCAATCTTCCCCTGGATGTCAGATTGGACACGTCCTCAGGTAAGTCCTCTGTTCCCTTTGGTGTGGCCCGTACTTTTCAGAGACGCTTACATGGTCTACGGCTGGTGGATGTGTGGCGCATCCTTCATCCTTTGGTGAAGGACTATACCTTTTTCAGTTGCCCATAACTCTTACCACCGTCTGGACTATGTTTTTGTTTCACATAGCCTCTTGGATTTGAGACCTGCAGCTGGGATAGAGCCTATTTTATTCTCGGACCACTCAATGGCATGGGTATCCCTTGCAGTGGGGGATCCTATTAGACCGACTAACTCCTGGAGGCTGAATGATAATTTGCTAAGGGATGGTGTATGTGTAGCAGACATTAAGTCAGCTATCTCGGACTTTGTGGAGGTTCATGGCACAGATACTTCTGCCCACACCATTAAATGGGAGGCCCTTAAATGTGTTCTTAGGGGGCGGCTGATCTCCCAGGCTTCTAGACTGAAGAAAATGCGTTCTGGTCAGATTGCAGAATTACTCCACAAATTGACTGACTTGGAGAGACGTCATAAACACTGCCCTGACCTGACAGCTTATCAGGAGTTATGTGACGTTAGATCTGCCCTGAGGAGTCTCATTGACCAAAAGTACCTATTAGCTAGGGACAAATTCAAGAAACTTTTCTATGGGCAGGGTGATAAGAGTGGCAGGTTACTGGCCCGGTTGTTGCGTCCAAAATTATCGTCCAGGTACATTCCATCCATCACCCGTAGCTCCGGGGGGAAGGTTCACACCACCGCAGAAATCCTGAAGGAATTTCAGGACTATTACTGTAGTCTGTACAGTTTGAAGGGGAAGTTTGCGGACTTAGCTCGTGAAACTAAGATTCAGAAGATCAGACATTATCTATCGAACCTCCCTGGTCCACGCCTGTCCACTGAGGACATGGAGTCCCTTGGGGGGGCGATAACTGAACACGAGATTAGGAGAGCTATTGTAGGACTGGCGGCTGGTAAGTGTCCTGGCCCTGACGGGTTCACGCCTAGATTTTATAAGATATTTGTAGATGAGGTCACTGGCCCTATGACCGCCTTATGTAACTCCATTGTAGATGGTTCCCTATTCCCGGAACAAGCTCTGACTGCCCATATTTGTGTACTCCCTAAACCGGGCAAGGATCCTTCGATCTGTAGTAATTATCGACCAATCTCTCTAATTAATACAGATATGAAGATATATGCTAAGATCCTTGCCAACAGGTTGAGGATACATATTCCCTCCTTAATACATGCAGATCAAGTGGGATTTGTTCCTGGTCGGGAATCTAGGGACAACACGATTAGATCCTTAGCTCATGTGACGTGGGCTACCTCCACTGGCTCTCCCTTGTGCCTTCTCTCAGTCGACGCGGAAAAGGCCTTTGACCGCGTCGACTGGGACTTCCTGACCGAATCTATTAGAGCGTTCGGGATTGGCCCTAATATGGTGCGTATGATTATGGCGCTGTACCATAAGCCGAGGGCTCAGGTCCGGGTTAATGGGGCTTTGTCCTCCCCTTTCGGGATCCGTAATGGGACCCGCCAGGGGTGTCCTCTGTCCCCTTTGTTATACATTATGGTCATGGAGTTTCTGGCAAGGGCCCTCAGGTCTAATGAGTCCATTCGGGGACTAAAGTTCGGTTCTCTAGAGTCTAAGATCGCTATATATGCGGATGACCTTCTCATATACTGCTCTGACCCGGTTGTTGGTCTTCCTAATGTTCTTAAAGAGTTTGCTGCCTTTGGGGACCTAAGTAATTTCAAAGTGAACCTCCACAAGTCCGAGATCCTGAATGTCACTATCCTGCACAATACAGTGCACTCTTTGCAACAGTCCTTCCCGTTTCAGTGGAAGACAGACGGTATTTCTTATCTAGGGACCAAAATCCCGGCAAGGTATGGAGATCTTTATAGGCTGAATTTTGCCCCCTTATATCTGATATTAAGAGGGACCTAGATGTTTGGAGGCATCTACCTATATCTTGGTTTGGGAGGATACACACGATTAAAATGAACATCCTGCCTAGGATTTTGTATTTGTTCCGAACTTTACCCGTTCCGTTGCCGTGTGTATTCTTCAAAACCATTCGCACGATGCTTCTTAATTTTATCTGGGCTGGTTCCTCCCCCAGATTGGGGATTAAGTTTCTTATGCGGTCTAAAATGCGAGGGGGGGCGGGTGTCCCTGACATTACGTTGTATCACAAGGCGGCGATACTGACATACATTTTAGATTGGTTCCACGGAGATCCCCTTAAAAGGTGGGTTACTTTTGAGAGATACGTTGTTGGGAAACCCCCACAACACTTTCTATGGATCGCCAAGTCCTCCCGAGGGTCAGCGCTCCCGCCCATGACGGCTGGAGTCCTGCAAGTATGGGACAGATGTGCGGTACCTTTGGGATGCACGACTGTGCCGGGTCCATTGACGCCCCTATTTGATAACCCAGACTTCCCGTTGGGTGTGGGTAGTGAGGAGATCTTAGGTTTACGTAAAGAGGATGCGGTGCGGGTCCACCAACTGTTCCATAGATCTTCCATTAGGGCTTTGGACTCCTTCCCAGGTTGCACTGGTGGAGGAGCGTGGATTCAATATAATGGAGTTAAGACTTTTCTCCATTCACTAGGCCCGCTTTCTACTCTATCCAGGGAGCTCACCCCCTTTGAGGCTATGTGTATGCAAAAATCCCATCCTGTTCATGTGGTGTCTCTGTTGTATGGGGTGCTCCAGGGGACCGGAGGAGCTCCTTCCACCCTACCCTTTGTGCGGGCATGGGAGAGAGAGCTTGGAAAGGAGTTTCCGGAGGAGCAGTGGCATAAGTCATTCATGCTGTCCGCTAGGTCCTCTATTTGCTGTGGAGTTCAAGAAAAAAACTATAAGATCCTTTCTAGATGGTACCGGACCCCAGCTGTTCTGCACTCCTTTTATCCCACCTGCCCGGCTGTATGTTGGAGGTGTGGATCAGTACGATGTCTCATATTTGGTGGCGATGCCCGAAAATTGTTCCTTTTGGAAGGCCATTAATGATTTATACAATCAGGTCTCGGGTTCTGCGTCCACTTGGACCGAGGAAGGGGCATTATTGTCAATGCTCCCGGGTGATATGCGCGTTCTGAAGCGCGGACTCCTGAGATTCTTTGTTCAAGCGGCCCGGTTGGTGATACCTAGACATTGGAAGTCTCAGGAGCCCCCGCATGTAGGGGAATGGCTGAAAACCTTTGAATACATCTGCCGGATGGAAGAATTGGTGGCTGAAGATGAGGGCTGGGTTCAGAAGTACGTTAGGATTTGGACACCATGGTTCCTCTTTAAGGGCTCTCAGGCCTTTCAGGACTGGTTACTGCAAACTCCTAACGCCTCTACTATATTGCATTGATCACATAATGTGTTTGTGTGGATGCCTTCCATTCCCCCCCCCTCCCCTCTTGTTTCTTGTTTGTCCTGTTCGTCCTGTTTGTCGGGTCTTTCTTACCTAGTGGGCCATATATCTAGGCTGCTTAGCAGTGTCTATTCAAGCTCTGTCTACATTGTGTATGATGTACCTGTGGCCTTTAAGACCATGTTTTCCTTTTTTTTGCATCAGCATTACTTGTTTTTGATGTCTGTCCAATGATGTCAATTTTTGTGCTTCTTTAATAAAACTTATTTGAACCACAAAGACAATTACCTTTCCCAAATGGTTCAGGACCCAACTAGAGAGACGGCCATACTGGACTTAGTATTAACCAATAGACCTGATAGAACAACAGACGTGCAGGTCGGGGGACACCTGGGAAATAGTGACCATAAAGTAATAACCTTCCAATTATCCTTCAAACGAGAGTTTCTACAGGGAGGAACAAGAATACCGGACTTCAAAAAAGCAAAATTTAGCCAACTAAGAGAGGCCATAGGCCCAATTAACTGGGACATAGTCCTCAAAAATAAAAATACAACCACAAAATGGGAGATTTTTAAAAGCATTGTAACATCAAATTGTGATCGATGCATACCTTATAGAAATAAAAGGCTAAGAAATAAGAAGAAACCAATGTGGATAAATAGAACCGTAAAAAAGCAATAAATGACAAAAAGAAAGCATATAAATCACTAA
Source organism: Bufotes viridis (assembly GCA_033119425.1). Lineage (NCBI taxonomy): Eukaryota > Metazoa > Chordata > Amphibia > Anura > Bufonidae > Bufotes > Bufotes viridis. The sequence continues at coordinate 74,929,584 of CM065591.1, forward strand.
AACAGGAGGGAGCCAGGAAGCACTGATAAACTATAAGGAAAAAAATAGAATATGTAAAAACTAATAAAAACTGCCAAACTAGAGACTGAGAGATTAATTGCCAAAGAGAGCAAAACTAACCCTAAAATGTTTTTCAATTATATAAATGGTAAAAATATAAACCTGAAGGAGTCGGCCCTCTACATAGCAATGAGGGGAGTTGCAGAAAGCGATGAGGATAAAGCAAAGCTATTAAATATTTTCTTCACCACTGTTTTCACTGAGGAAAATAAACTGTCAGATGAAATGCAAAAATGTAAAAGTAAATTCCCCTTTAAAAGTGCCCTGTCTGACCCAGGAAGAAGTACAGCAGCGACTTAAAAAGATTAAAATAGACAAATCGCCAGGACCGGATGGCATACACCCCGTATCCTAAGGGAATTAAGTGATGTCCTAGCCAGACCCTTATTTTTGATATTCACGGACTCCATACTGACAGGGAATGTTCCACCAGACTGGCGTATAGCAAATGTGGTGCCAATATTCAAAAAGGGTCCAAAAACAGAGCCTGGAAATTATAGGCCGGTAAGTTTAACATCTGTTGTGGGTAAACTGTTTGAAGGTTTTGTAAGAGATGCTATCTTGGAGTATCTCAATGAAAATAAGCAAATTACACCATATCAGCATGGCTTCATGAGGGATCGGTCATGTCAAACTAATTTAATCAGTTTCTATGAGGAGGTAAGTTCTAGACTTGACAGCGGCGAATCAATGGATGTCGTATATCTGGACTTCTCCAAAGCATTTGACACTGTACCACATAAAAGGTTAGTATATAAAATGAGAACACTTGGACTAGGAGAAAATGTCTGTATGTGGGTAAGTAACTGGCTCAGTAATAGAAAACAGAGGGTGGTTATTAACGGTACACACTCAGATTGGGTCACGGTCACTAGTGGGGTACCTCAGAGTTCAGTATTGGGCCCTATTCTCTTCAATATATTTATTAATGATCTTGTAGAAGGCTTGCACAGTAATATATCAATTTTTGCAGATGACACTAAACTGTGTAAAGTAATTAACACTAAAGAGGACTGTTTTCTGCTACAGAGGGATCTGGATAGATTGGGGGCTTGGGCAGAGAAATGGCAGATGAGGTTTAACACTGACAAATGTAAAGTTATGCACATGGGAAGGAATAATGCAAGTCACCCGTACATACTAAATGGTAAAACACTCAGTAACACTGACATGGAAAAGGATCTAGGAATTTTAATAAATAACAAACTAAGCTGTAAAAACCAGTGTCAGGCAGCTGCTGCTAAGGCCAATAAGATAATGGGTTGCATCAAAGGGGCATAGATGCCCGTGATGAAAATATAGTCTTACCACTTTATAAATCACTAGTCAGACCACACATGGAGTACTGTGTACAGTTCTGGGCTCCGTGAACAAGGCAGACATAGCAGAGCTAGAGAGGGTTCAGAGGAGGGCAACTAAAGTAATAACTGGAATGGGGCAACTACAGTACCCGAAAGGGTATCAAAATTAGGGTTATTCACTCTAGAAAAAGACGACTGAGGGGAGATCTAATAACTATGTATAAATATATCAGGGGTCAGTACAAAGATCTCTCCCATCATCTATTTATCCCCAGGACTGTGACGAGGGGACATCCTCTGCGTCTGGAGGAAAGAAGGTTTGTACACAAACATAGAAAAGGGTTCTTCACGGTAAGAGCAGTAAGACTATGGAACTCTCTGCCTGAGGAGGTGGTGATGGTGAGTACAATAAAGGAATTCAAGAGGGGCCTGGATGTATTTCTGGAGCGTAATAATATTTCAGGCTATAACTACTAAAGATGGGTCGTTGATCCAGGGAGTTATTCTGACTGCCTGATTGGAGTCGGGAAGGAATTTTTTCCACTTAAGTGGGGAAAATTGGCTCTACCTCACAGGGTTTTTTTTTTGCCTTCCTCTGGATCAACTTGCAGGAAACAGGTCGAACTGGATGGACAAATGTCTTTTTTCGGCCTTATATACTATGTTACTATGTTACTATGTTACCAGTAGGTGGCAGTCAAAGTAAGTATGTATTATCTGTTAAAGTGAGCACGAGTCTTCAATACAGTGCCCGCTGTCACTTGATATGAATCATCATAATAACGGCTTATGGTTGGCTTCACAGTGTGTTTTTTTTTTTTTTAATGCCACGTAAGTTTTTGATGCAATTTTTTTAGCCAAAGCAAAAAGTGAATCCAGTGGGATGGAAAAGGGATAGGCTACATTCACACGACAAAAGAAGACCACCAGTGTATGCATCATTTTCCTGATAATTAACGGATTAATTTTATTGGCTTTTTTTTTTAAACCCCAACCCCTGCAACCTCTGGGTTATAAATTTTGGTGATATAATGCCCCCACAACTCCCCCTGTATGTATGATGCTTATATATATATATATATATATATATATATATATATATAAACATTTCTCCTCTTGCCTGCACCCTAAGATATGACGCTCCAAGAGAGATCACATGTTGTCACAGTAGTCAGAATGCCCCCTTAGGCTTCTTTTAAATACAGAATCCTGGGGGGGGGGGGGATTCTTTAAAAACACATTTTTTTATTGTTACATGTGTCTTTTATGGTTTTTTTGTGCCATTTTTTCCCAGTCTTTTTTCCCGATAAAGGTGCATGTGAATCCCCTTGAAAAAATCTCATAACTAGTACAAGCGGTAATTTAAAAGGAAATGGACCCAAGTAAATGCACCACAAGTGAAAAAACATGTCATTAAAAATACATATTAAAAAAAGGGCAGCAAAAAACATGCAAAATTCACCAAAAATAATTACATATTCAGACAGGCATTGTTGAAGCCTGGATGTTGTCTGAAAAGGCTGTGTGCAACTTTGCAACCGATCATTTTCATTTTTGTCCAAATGCATCTGGAAGGAAATGTTTTAAGAGGTTATCCGAGATCCCAGACGATCCCATGCGGCCGGCACTTCTGGGATTATGTGCCATATATTCGGCCTGTGATCCCAGCCTGCAGTGCATGCGTAAGTCTGAATATCTCGCTAAAGTGCTAGCGAGTGATTCAGACTCACATGTGCGCTGCAGGTTCCAGTCATGTGAACCTGGACTGCCAGATGCACAGGATCGTTTGGCGTCTCGGACAACCCCTTTAAGACTATTTGCAAGGTTACCAAATTTTTTTTAGAGTTTTGGAGGAGATTTATCAATACGAGTGTTGTGTATGCCGAGGGGCATCTGTCGGCCGATTTGTACCTATGAAACTGGCTGACTTTTTGTGCATTTGGCAGCTGAAGACATCTGTGTTGGTCCCATGTCCATATGTATCCTGAGGATATGTCATCAATATCAGGAGCCTGAAAAAGCCCTTTAATGCTATGACTGATCAATCTACATGCGCTATGGCCGATTTTTTATAATGCCAATTAACTCCAATCGGTATGTTTTTAGTGAAAACACACAAACATAGTTGTTGCCTCAATAATGTATCTATTTCTGCAGCAACCATTTTGGGGAATGGGGAGGGGGGGGGGCGGCTAGAGAATGGAAGTGGTAGTAGTTCACACTGGCTGGCTGCCCTCCTGCATTCCCTGGGGCCGTGCAGTGGTCAGTGTACTGGGCCGGCGGATCCATGGTGGTGGAGTCAATGACCAGGCCTGTTTGGTTGTAATAAAAAAAGTATCGCTTTTCTCAAGGGATGATGGAGGTAGTAGTACAGATAATAGGAACACTTCACTAGTAAGTTACACAGTAATACTCTTCCCAATGACTGTGTATAGGCAGCGATAATAATTTCTGTCTCTCCATATGAATATATAGGAACCCTTAATAACCTCCATTAATGTGATGCCTCTTTCAATGAGACTGTTTTATATTGTTTAGAAAAAAATATTTACATGTCACATTATCTTCTGTGCGGTTGTGTAACCCAGTCCACCAACCCACGTGTAATTTCCACAGCCTGTCCTGTGGGTAAGAAGTAGTACAATTGCTTTAATAGTAAGTTTGCTAACATGTAATACACTTTATAAGCACTAGAGGTCATTATGGGCTACTCCCAAAATGAACGCTCACCTCCTCCAGTGTCTGCTTCATCATATATACTTCCAGAAGCTAATTATAATTGAAGCTGATGCAGCTCCAAGTCTTTCCCCATTTAAAAGCCCCTTTACACGGGACGACAGAGCAGTAGATTGTTGGGAAGGAAGCGTTTCTTCCCTACAATCTGCTGATCCTTGGTGGAGGAGACCGGTACAGCGATCTCCTCCAGAGTATGGGAAGGAGCTATCACTAATACTATTGCTCTTCACCATACAGGCTCGTTGTATGCCGGCCACAGATTGTGTTTACATAGCGCCATCTGCTCCCAGTAATTTATCTTTTTTGTGTGTGCACAAACGATCGTTCATATTACACGATCAACAAGCGTTTCACCACCAGATAATTGCAGACAAGGTTCCTACAGACGCTCATTAACCATTATCTTTTGGATTCCTAGCCCATGTAATGGTCCCTTTACTTATGAGGTCCTCTACAATTTTCTTTCTTAAAATTCAAATATATCTGAATATCCTCTTCACCACCACCAGATAATTGTAATGGAACATGGCTGCATTAATATGCAATTCACATCTCGAAAACCGTATACTCCATATGTAGCTGTAGGCCCCCTTAATCTGATGGAGACTAAAACAGTGTCCTTCTGTCCTTTGGAAATATAGCAGACAGCTGTTAAAGGGGGCCATAGCAAGAAAAATTTTTTTACAGAAAGTATTTCGTTGTATCACTGTATAGCCTACGCCTCTCTCACACGCTTACTATGGCAGAAGGGACAATCCACCAATCTTGGCTTGACATCAGCACAGGCAGTACTTTCATAGGCACACCGGGTCTGACACGTTTATTGAAGACATACTGGCCAGCACTTTTAAGTGATTCAAGGCATTATCCTAGGGGCTTGAGCATCCTAGACCCCAGCAGCAAGTGGCCCTGTCGGTTGTCTCCTGCAAGAGCTTATGGGCCTATCAGAAGATCCTTTCTAGAGCAGTGGTTCTCAGACTGTGAGGCGAACCTTACAGGTGAGGCACCCCCTACTTGTTGGTGAGACGAAGATAAGATGGTAGTTTTGACAGAAGTAATTCTGTGTTGCACCAATTTCTGGTTCATGTAAATGACTGCTTTTGTGCTTTGGGTTCAGAAGGCAAATTTTCAGAAAAATTGAAAATTTTGGCCTGGACTATGACTAAAGGTGAAGGCCAGCAATCAACATGTTAATGCCGGTGATAGCCCAGTAGAAAAAGATAAGAAGCTAACCACAGGTTATAATGATCTCAAAAGATCAATAAATCCTCTACAAATCGTTGATAAATGACAATCTATAAATCCACTGTTATGTGAAATAGCCAAATATAAAAATATCAAAAGTCAAACAACCAATAATTGTTTCTTGTTCTGACAGAAAAGAGAAATGGACACCTACCTATGCAACATAGAAACTTAGGCTTTAACAAACCTTGGTCCAGGGCAGAGGCGTAGCTATAGGCTCATGGGCCCTGGTGCAAGAGTTCAGTTTGGGCCCCCCTATCCTCAATACCGTTTCCTAACACCACCAGACCCCTGCATGCCCACCATGCCCAATGGCAGAACTAAAATATCACTGCATGCGCAGCTACCCTCCATTCATTTTCTATGGGGCAGGTGAAAATAGCTGAGCGCTGGCTTGTCTATTTCCATCGAGCCCATAGAAGTGAATGGGAGCCGTGGCCGGTCATGTGCGGTACGCTCCCATTCACTTCTATGAGGAGCCGGCTTGGTGGTAGCCGGACCGAACTCCTCCAGCCACCACCTTGCGGGGCTCTGTTCTCGATATAGGTGCGGGTCCCAGCGGTGGGACCTGCATCTATAAGACAATGGGGGCATATCCTAGCGATATGCCCCTATTGACTATGATGAGACAACCCCTTTGAAGGGATAATTGACTTAAAGTGATGCTGCTACGTTCACATGGCTATGGCGCTGCCGTGCCTGTGACACTTCAGCCATGTGAATGTAGTTGACACAAGTTCTAAAACAGGGATACATCAGAAGGCAAGGTAGTGGCAGTGTTCCCCCCAAACTGAGGTGACATGCTGTACAGTCACATTACAGCAGTGTCGCTCACACAGTGACTATTACCCAGTCCCAATAGAACCCAGCCCCATCCCAGGCCAGCACAATCTGCGGAAACCAGTAGAAACTGGCCACTTTATATACAGACTACTAGCAACTAGGTCCTGGGCCCCTGGCCCTGCCTGCCTATCAGCCTGTAGCAGGAGTGGCCGGCCCTTCCACATCAGTCAGGCCTCCGCTGCGCTGGAGACCTGTAAGCTCATGCTGGCCCTCTCCTGGCTGCGCCTGCGCACACGCACGCTCTGCCTCCGCCCCCACCCTATGTGACCTTACTTAGCTGGTATTGTATGTAAATCACTCTAGCGCTGCAGACAGTGCTGAAGCAGCGCTTTCATGGTTTACTGGGACTCTAGTGGGCCCCCGTGACTTAGGGGCCCGGTCGCAATTCCGAGCACTGCGACCCCTATAGCTACGCCACTGGTCTTCTTACACATTTTAACCCCTTAAAGGGCTTCTGTCACCCTCCAACTTTAATTTTCACTATTAGATTTAAAATAATTGCTGATGCACGCAGATACTGTACTGTATTAGATACTGTATTTACCCCTCTTACTTCTGTCAGTGCTTTAAATTCTTTAAAAATCATCATTTTGTGGCATGCAAATTTCTTCACTACCAGCAAGTAACCGGCCAACTTGCTGGTCGTGAAGAAATTTTCATGCCACAAAATGACGATTTTTAAAGAATTTAAAGCACTGACAAAGATAAGAGGGGTAAATATCAACTTCTGCGTGCATTAGCAATTATTTTAAATCCAATAGTGAAAATTGAAGTTTGGGGGGTGACAGAAGCCCTTTAAGGACCTGGCCAGTTTTTTGTATTTGTGTTTTTTTACCTTCTCACTTTCCTAGAGCCATAACTAATAAAAATTTCCATTCACATAGCTATATGCCCTAATTTTTTTACGGACAAGTTGTATATTTTATTGGCACTATTTAATTTACCGTGCGTTAAATTGGAAAACATTCTGTCGTGTAAAATTTTAAAAAAAGAATTTACCAAGGTTTTTTTTTTATTTTTTTATTATGGTATTCACCATGTACTAAAAATGTCATGACAATCTTATTCTGCGGGTTAATACGATTACAGCGGTACCAAATTTATATAAATATATATGTATATAATTGTTTTACCACTTTTTAAAAAATAAAAACCTTTGAAAAATAAATATTTTCTTTGCATCACCATATTCTGACATAAAACCTTTTTTTGTTTACATCTACAGACCTGTATCGGGTCTTGTTTTTTAGCGGGACAAGGTGTGGTTTTTATTGGTACCATTTTGGGGTAAATATGACTTTTTGATCACTTTTGATAAACATTTTTGGTGACAAGGTGACCCAAAAAATGATAAATCGCACACTTAATTTTTTTTCCATTATGGCATTCACTATGCAGGAAAAATATTTTTATATTTCAATAGTTTAGACATGGCTATACCATTTTTAAAATTCTGTTTTTTTTATTGTTTATTTTTACATGCAAAATGTTAAGACCCCTTAGATCAGGCATCCTCAAACTGCGGCCCTCCAGCTGTTGCAAAACTACAACTCCCAGCATGCCTGAATAGCCTACAGGTATCAGCCTACAGCAGGGCATTGTGGGAGTTGTAGTTTTACAACAGCTGGAGGGCCGCAGTTTGAGGATGCCTGCCTTAGATCTTCTGATCCTGTGATCACTTGTACCACAGACTGCATTAGAACAGTATGGCAGTCTATGGTATTTTTACAGGCTGCTTGTCAGGCCATTGCTCAGGCTTGGCTTCGCAGGCAGCTCAGTATGATAGCACTGGGAGCCTTCACAAGGACCCAGGCTGTCATAGTAACCGATCAAAGCCTTGTGATTTTGCTGCAAGGCCAGTTGGAGAATGGAGGGATCCCTCTACCTCTGTCCAACCGCTCAGATGCCGTGACCGCTATTGACCATGACATCTGAGGGTTGTTATCACCAATCTCGTGAGCCCACTCCATACATTCCCTTAACACAAATTACATAAAGTCATGTTGGGTTAAGGCTCTGTTCACATGAAACCCCACAGCACATTGCCGTATCCATTGTATGATGGATATCACTGGTGCCTGATGTAACCAGTGACAATGGCGGTTAATTGGGTCCAGATAAAAAAAAGTTGCCTCACAACATTGGTCTCCAGCAAGAACATTTTGGCCCATACAAGGTAGAGCCTTTGTCCAGCTTGGCTTTCCAAATCATGTCCAAACTGAATTTACCGCAGGTGACTCCAAAGATCATCAAGTGCCATAGCAAATGGTCTAAAATCTTGTCCATGAGAATTTTTTTTTTTTTTCGTTTTTAATAAATTAGCAAACATTTTTAAAATTCTGTTTTTACTTATGGGGTATTAAGTGCATATTGACAGGGGATTTTTTTTATTTTAGTACAAGGCAGCAATATAACATAATGTCAAAAAAGTGAAGGGGTATTAAGACTTTCTGAATGCACAGTAATTAAAAAAACAAACAAGATATTAACTCTTCCATCAGCATGGAGGTCACAAACATACACAGTGTCTTGAAAAAGTATTCACATTTTTACACCCACAAACTAAAATGTATTTTATTGGTGTTTATGTGATAGACCAACACAAAGTAGCAAGTATGTGTGAAGTGAAAAGAAAATGATACATGCTTTTCAAAATGTATAATAAATAAAAATCCTGAACGTATGGCATGCATTTGTATTCAGCCCCCCTGAGTAAATTCTCTGCAGGACCACCTTTCGCTACAATTACAGCTGCAAGTCTTTTGGGGTATGTCTCTACTATCTAGAAGCTGAATCTTTTGCTCATTCTTCTTTGCAAAATGGTTCACACTCAGTCAGATTGGATGGAGAGCATTTGTGAACAGTAATTATCAAGTCTTGCCACAGATTCTCAATGGAATTTGGACTTTGACTAGGCCATTCTAACACATGAATATGCTTTGACTTAAACCATTCCCTTGTAGCTTTGGCTGTATGTTTAGGGTGGTTGTCCTGCTGGAAGGTGAACCTCCTCCCCAGTCTCAAGTCTTTTGCATCCTCTAACAGGTTTTCCTTCAGGATTGACCTGTATTTAGCTTCATCCATCTTCCCATCGACTCTGACCAGCCTCCCTGTCCCTGCCGAAGAAAAGCCTTCACACAGAACTATGCTGCCACCACCATGTTTTATGGTGGGAATGGTTTGTTCTGGGTGATGTGCAGTCGTAGTTTTCTGCCACGCATTTTGGATTTAGGCCAAAAAGTTTAACTTTGGTCTCATCTGACCAGAGCACTTCAACATGTTGTGTCCCCTATATGGCTTGTGATAAACTGTAAATTGGACTTCCTATGGCTTGCTTTAAAAAATGGCTTTCTTATTGCCAATCTTCCATAAACGTAAGATTTGTGGAGTACACGACTAACAGTTGCCCTGAGCTGTGAATCTCTGCAGCTACTCCAGAGCGACCCTTGGCCTCTTGGCTGCTTCTCTAATTAGTGCTCTACTTGTCTGGGCTATCAGTTTAGGTGGACGGCCATGCCTTGGTAGGTTTTCAGTTGTGACATACTCCTTCCATTTTTGGATTATGGGATGAACAGTGCTCTGTGAGATGTTCAGAGCTTGGGATATTCTTTTTATAACCTTACCCTGCTTTACACTTCTCCACAACTTTATCCCTGACCTGTCTGATGTGTTCCTTGGTTTTCATGATGCTGTTTGATCACTAATGTTCTCTAACAAACCTCTGAGGCCTTCACAGAACAGCTGTAGTTATACTGAGAATAAATTACTCACAGGTAGACTCTATTTACTAATTAGGTGACTTCTGAAGGCAATTGGTCACACTAGATTTTATTTAGGAGTATCAGAGTACAGGGGGCTGAATAAAAATGGATGCCACATATTTTCTTTTCCCTTCTTACATACTTGCTATTTTGTGTTTATCTATAACATAAAATCCCAATAAAAATTACATTTAAGTTAGTGGGTGTAATGTGAAAAAATTTGGAAAAGTTGAAGGGGTATGAATACTTTTTCAAGCACTGTAAAGTGTGCTAAAAAGGCAAATATTTCAGTGGCCAAGAGGTAGAAAACATAACACAACAGATCACAACAATAAAACAAACATAAGGGGGCAGGAGAAGCATGTACTCTAGTACCCTACACTGTACTCTAGTTGCTCTAGAGATTGCAGAGCAACAACCTCTAAAGGAGCGACACCCACACAGAAACCCACCCAGATGCACCCTGCTAAACCCCTACACTGTCCTATGCTTTTCACCTCAAGTGCACTTTTATCAGCAGACTCACGACAGGAAAGAAAAGGTGCACAGCAGGCCCTCCGGCTACGTAGACATTCACCAGTGCAACACAAAGTAGAGGGCAACAATTGCCAACAGAAAAGACCAGTGTCCGGAAGTAGCTGGTAGCGGTGAGACACCTTAGTGCAGTTTCACATGGCTGTATTATAATGGTGGCACTGATACGTGGGTATATACAAAAGCTTTCTAATAAAAGTGAAGAAAAAAAAAATAATTTTTTTTTTATAAAGAACACTACACCTAAAAGTGGCGCCAGAAACAACCCTTACCAGTAGGAATAAAGTTCTTACATGCTAAATAGAGGGCATGTTTCAATGACTTCTTAAAAGGTCAATAAATGACTAAACAAATAAAAATATCAAAATTCGTTTAAAAACATAGATTGGTCCAATATTGACAACTTACTTCACCCAGGAGGGTCAGAGTGGGATAAGGCTCAAGACACCCACTCAGAGCACCTCCTGCGCCTGGATTGTATATATGGATGTAAAAGGATTCACGGCAGTTCCATGGACTTCTGGTAAAACCTTTATTGGAAGCACAGGGTAAGGGTGAGGTCCGGCTCAACGCGTTTCGGGGGCTGTAGTAAAGTCCCCTTCCTCAGGAGCATGTGTACATGGAGTAGAAACACTGACATGTAAATGAGGCATTAGGCTTCTTTCACATCTGCGTTTTTGCTGGATCAGTCATGGATCAGCAAAAAACGCTTCCGTCATGATAATGCAACCTGCTGCATCTGTTATGAACAAATCCAGTTGTGTCATCTCTAAAATGGCAATGACGGATCCATTGTAAGTCAATAGGTGATGGATCTGTTTTCTTTTGTGCCCGAGAAAACGGATCCGGCACTATTGACTTACATTGTGTGTCATGACAGATCCGTCTTGCTCCGCACCCCATGCCGGACAGAAAAAGCCTGCTTGGGGGCGCAACCAAAACCAACTGAAGCATTTTCCACCCCTATTGAAATCCTGTGAGGGATATTAATAGCGGAAATGGAAAGCGCATATGTGAAAGTAGCCAAATTCTGTTCCCTGGAGGGAGGGGAGCCTTCCCTACCCCTGATGTTTATATCTCGGCTTTATTGGGGAACATATCTCAAGTAGCATTCCAGCTCTAGCTGCTGGCCCTCAGATTAGTGGGGACCACAGGGCACAGAGGTAAGGTTAAAACACATTCCTATAAAACAATGGAGCGCCATTGTTACGTCAATATGTGGTGATGCATTTCACCTTTATGAAGAATATAAACTAAAGCAGACTACATAAAATGCTCTTGTGATGGAGGATTCATGTCATGTACCTATGTTTACTGTAAAACTGGCATTCGCCTCGTATAATCCCATCTGCTATATTGCTTGTTTTGCAGCTCTGGCCCCTTCATCTGGAGACTGATAAGCAAGTCCCGAGTCAGTGATATTAAGGTCTGTGCCTTATCATGGCTTGCCTTCTCTCACAGATACAGACCCAAACACACCCAAACTTCAGAACTTTGCGTACTACCAAATACAGCATAATTCTCCTGATGCTGCTGTACAGATGAAGCAGAGATGAGTTTGTAAATGGCAATATACGCAGTGGTAGCCCTAATTATCATGATGTGCAAAAGTGATGACAAACACCATTCTTATGTTCTACAAAAAAACAACAACTGATGAGTGGGGGTCAGACTGTGAACGGACCGAGTACTTGTAATTACACTGGGCAACTGAGACTTCCGAGACGACGGACAGTGCAATGAAGAGAAAGTGGTGCTCACAAGGGTGCCACCTCCTCTTCAAATAGCTGATTGGCGGGGGTGCTAAGTTTCGGACCCTCTCCGATCAGATATTGATGACCTATCCTGAGGATACTGCCTGCACAACCCCTTTAATACAGGACACTTACTAATGTATTGCGATTGTCCATATTGCTTCCTTTGCTGGATTGATTCATTTTTCCATCACATTATACACTTCTCGTAGCCACCCTGCAATCCACTATAGGGAAAAGCATCAGCCTCTCTGGTGGCCCGGTGCGTTGAAGCACTTATAGGAACGCATGCGCAGCAGCTCCCGCCCACCTCATATCTGCGCTGCAGCGGTGGTCTTAACTCCTGGAAACGAGCAGTGTATAATGTGATAGAAAAATGAATCCAGCCAGCAAAGGAGGAAACATGGACAATCACAATACATTAGTAAGGGCTCTTTCACACTTGCGTTCCGAGGATCCGGCAGGCACTTCCGTCCCGCCAGATGCTTCAGAACGCAAGTCGCCTGAAAGCATTTGAAGACTGATCAGGATCCTGATCAGTCTTCGAAATGCTTTCAGGTAACCAGGGCAGCCAGGACCTCAGTAGCCATGGTACTCTGCAGCAGTGTACTTACCTGCGCTGCGGTCGCCGGACGCTCCTTCATGACGTCACAGGTCCCCGCGGCGCATAGATCAATGCGCTGCCCGGACCTGTGACGTCATGAAGGAGCGCCCGGAGGCCGGAGCGCAGGTAAGTACACTGCTGCGGAGTACCATGGCAGCCAGGACTTCAGTAGAGTCCTGGCTGCCATGGTAACCAATCGGAGCCCCAAGTTACACTGGGGCCCCGATCAGAACTGCTGCTGTGCATGCGCAGAGCTAAACGTCGGATCTGGCGATGCGCTGAAACGACGTTTAGCTTAATTCCGGATCCGGATTAATGCACTTCAATGGGCATTAATTCCGGATCCGGCGTTACCGCATGCTGCGGTTTTGACAACGTCCAAAAAATTCTCACCTACTGCATGGAAGACATCCTGATGCATCCTGAACAGATTTCTCTCCATTCAGAATGCATTGGGATAATCCTGATCAGTATCTTTCCGGCGTAGAGACCCGACGACGGATCTCTACGCCGGAAAGTAAAAACGCAAGTGTGAAAGAGCCCTAAGTGGCTTGTATTAACTTTCTCTACTTGATAAATGCCACTTGCTGAAGTGAGACAACCCCTTTAACTACTGAAATGAAAGCATATAAGCCCCATTGGGGTCACAAGGTGGGAGCATCACAGTGTCGTATAGCTGACCTAATCAATAAAACAGAAAATGTTATGGTCGGAAAACCTTAGGATTTTTTCTTTACCTCTTTTACTTGCTACAAAAAATTTCCAAACATTATCGAAGTGAATGGGGCTGAGCTGTGATACCAAACACAGCCACTATATAATGTACGGCGCTGTGTTTAGCGGAGAAGGCCGTGGGGCTGCTGTGAGCGCCATTACATTTTCAATCTGCTGATCGGCAGGGGTCCCTGGTGTCACACTCCCACTGATCCGATAATGATGACCTATCCGGAGGATAGATCATCAGTATAAAACTCTCGGAACACCCCTTTAACTTTATAAGCAGCCATTAAATCTCATAAAATCTACTCAGCTACATTGAAAGATGGTTGGTTGAAGGCAAACATTTCTCATGCTATACCTGGGAAAGGGTGGGCGGTGTGTGAAAGGAAAAAATAATTTATATTAATTGAAATAATATATAATAATATATTATAATAATAATAAATAAGTTCATAAAACCCCTTCTATTACCCAGTGGTTTCTGTTTAAAATATAACCTTTACTTTTGCTCTCAATGACATGGAGAAGAACAAAAAAGAGTCTCAATATTCTCCATATTATTTCCAGGACTGTAACTATAATTGATTATAATGTTGTTGCAAAGTGAAAGACTTCATACGCTGCTGCAATGCATGCAATAGTCTGTTGTTTTGCCCCTCCTGCTACACATAGACTGTAGCTGCTCCATCCGTTATCAGGGGTCACAACATGTACGTGCTGACTGGTAATGAGTGTTCAAAGTAACATCGCCCTGGAGGAGGCTGATAAGTCCCAGGAACATCAGCAACATTCTCTAATCTAATGCTGCTGAGTAGGTGTGATGAGCTGTCCCACCCAGTGAATGTGATGAAAGGCAGAGTAATCACATGACGGACAAGCGTCAGTGCTCACAGCAAAGTAACGGCCATTTCCATAGGCCTCACATCAGATGGGAGCCTGGAGCACGGGGAGATTGTGTATTACATCTCCCATACACATACAAATAGTGTAAAAAATGCCCCGAGTGGTTATCACTTCGCAAAAGTACGGTCTAAATTTCTTACTGTTATTGGAGTATTATGCCTCTCAGTACATACGATATCACGTGGAGATGCTCCGAATTTTTCTAGCAGCTGTCTTGAGAAATTATGACCTTCTCTATCCTGCGCTGTATTGCAGTTGTAATACAGAGGCACCAGCGTCAGCACCCATAGGGCAACATTTATTAACACTGGCATATCTTATGCATTTATTAAAGGGCATCTGTCGGCAGATTTGTACTTATGACATTGGCTGACCTGTTACATGTGCACTTGGCAGCTGAAAGCATCTGTGTTGGTCCCATGTTCATATGTGTCCACTTTGCTGAGAAAAATGAAGTTTTAATATATGCAAATGAGCCTCTAGGAGCAATGGGGGCGTTGCCATTACACCTAGAGGCTCTGTTCTCTTATTCAACTGCTGTGCCTTCTCCACTTAGATTGACAGGGCCAGGCACAATAATGTTTTCACTGCCTGAACCGGTCAAAGTGGAGAGGGCGCGGCAGTTACAGAGAGAGCACAGAGCCTCTAGGTGTAACGGGAACGCCCCTGTTGCTCCTAGAGGCTCATTTGCATATATTAAAGCATTTTTCTCAGTAATGCGGGCACATATGAAGATGGGACGCACAAAGATGCCTTCAGCTGCCAAGCGCACATGGAACAGGTCAGCCAGTGTCATAGGGACAAATCTGCTGACAGATGCCATTTAAAAGGTGCATGCCTCAAACATTAGCCACGCTTGGGACGGTCTATCAGAAAATCAGACCAACATCTGCAATAGGCAAGCAAAGATTTTGACTAAAACTATGGGGGGAAATTATCATTTCCTTTCACTTTTTGGCAAAGAAAAGTCGCAAATCTACCATATGTGTGACTGTTCAACGCATCTGCGACTTTTCAAACCGCAATCTGCATTTCACGCCGCTGTTGCCAAGTCTATGAAGAGGGGGAATGGAGAGGGCAGAGTCATCAGCCCCAGTTATTTCATCATTATTTACGCCAGCTCCGAGCTGTCGTAGATTTCATTCTGGAGCACAGAGAGCCAGAGGAAGGCCTGGGCCTCGTCATAAATGACATGCCTCCTCCGGCTATGCAGGCTTATGGCTCCTCAGAGACTGGGCAAACTTTTCCTGCAACTTTTTACCTTTGGAATGGTGAGAAAAGTGGGCAAGTTTAGTAAAATCTTTCCCACGTCATCATTTGCAACTTTTTGGGAATAATTTATGATGAAAGCTTTCATAAAAAGGCTTAGTAAATGGTAAATGAGGGTCACTTTCTCAAGGTGGGTGGGGGGTCAGACCACAGCACATTTACTATCATTAAAGAGGACCTGTCACCACTCCTGACATGTCAGTTTTAGTAACTACTTGCATTCTCCATGTAATAACAATTCTGGTGCATCTATTCTTATGACTCTATGTTGTGCCGTTCTTCTATTCTTGCTAGAAGTTTATGGATATATTTACAGATGGGTGTTACCAGCAGGGGGTGTGTCCCTGCACAATCAGACACTATCCAATTAGTGCTGCCACCCGGTCAGTAACTCTCATCTGTACCTATATCCATAAACGTCTATCAGGAAATAAAGAACATCAGTCATAAGAATAGATGTTCCTAAATATTACATAGAAAATGTAAGTAGTTACTAAAACGGACATGTCAGGGGTAGAGATAAGCGAACTTTAAAAAAATAGTCCGGCGTTCGGGTTGCGGTAAGTCGCGCATCCCGTTATGGATTCCACTATAGCGGCATATGGAATCCATAAGGGGCGGCTGCCACCAACCCGAACTGTTGAACAGTCGAAGGACCTGGGGTGACGTCACTGTCATGTGATCAGTGCAGGGGCGTGGCTCAGTACTGGATTTGATCCCGTGCTGAGCCACGCCCCTGCACTGATCACATGACAGTGACGTCACCCAGGTCCTTCGGCTGTTCAACAGTTCGGGTTGGTGGCAGCCGCCCCTTATGGATTCCATATGCCGCTATAGTGGAATCCATAACGGGATGCGCGACTTACCGCAACCCGAACGCCGGACTATTTTTTTAAAGTTCGCTCATCTCTAGTCAGGGGCGGTGACAAAGAGGTCCTCTTTAATGAGGGTGGCATAGAAAAGCCACTTGCACCTAGGTTTAGGTGCAATGGTGTTCAAAAAGTCAGAAACTGTGGATTTGCTACTTTTATTTACGCTGATTTCTGGTGTAAGGAGTCCAACTAAATGACTCCCACTATGGCCTCATGCACACGGCCGTGGGTGTTTTGCGGTCCGCAAACCGCGGATCCGCAAAACACGGAAGCTGCTCCGCGTTCCGTTCCGCAATTTGCGGAGCGGCACGCGGCCCATTATAGAGATGCCTATTCTTGTCCGCATAACGGACAAGAATAGGACATGCTCTATTTTTTTTGCGGGGGCACGGAACGGAGCAACGGATGCGGACAGCACACGGAGTGCTGTCCGCATCTTTTGCGGCCCCATTGAAATGAATGGGTCCGCGGCCGAGCCGCAAAATATGCGGCTCGGATGCGGACCCAAACAACGGCCGTGTGCATGAGGCCTACGGGTCAGAATTTATCAAGCCCTGCACTTCAGACTTCTGCATCCAAAAAGCCACAAAACAGGGCCCTTGGGACTTTTTGGGCTCACTTGTACACAAAATTTGTATTTTTTGCATTTTCACATCACTCACTCTGGTTTTAAAAAGTGGGTGGGAAAGTGGGCATGTTTAGTTATATTAATGAGTTCCACTCCAGATTTTTAAAAAGTCATAAACTCCCTCCAGCTCCCCCCCCCTAACTTTTACGGTCAAGGAAAACTGAAGCAGCATTTCTAGACAAAAGCAATACGTTTAAAGATGTCCCAATGTGATAAATTTGGTGCAAAGAATGCCAATGCAAACTCTTGCAAAACTAACTTCAAACATTACCTTCTTGATAAATTCTCATTATATTTGTGGTCATAAAGGATCCATTAGCCGAAAACCTCAGACCACCTACTCCACTAATATAATAGTATCCTATGCATAATACAGACATGTTTCATCTCATTGCCTTATGCAGAGGTCGCAATAACGCCTGTACAAGCGTCATTGACACC
This sequence comes from Bufotes viridis, assembly GCA_033119425.1. Lineage (NCBI taxonomy): Eukaryota > Metazoa > Chordata > Amphibia > Anura > Bufonidae > Bufotes > Bufotes viridis. The sequence continues at coordinate 74,947,255 of CM065591.1, forward strand.
TGTTCAGGCCATATTACTCCCTGGAAAAAGTCTAAGGCCTTATTCACACGTCCGTAGTGTTTATGGATCCGCAAATTGCGGATCCATAAACACACCCGGCCAGCAGCCCCATAGAAATGTGTATTCTTCTCCGCAAATTGCGGGCAAGAGTAGGACATGCTCTACTTTTTTGCGGAGCTGCGGCCGTAAGATCGGCAGCGCGCTCCGCAAAAACTGATGCGGAGAGCACAGTGTGTTCTCTCCGCATCGTTCTGTGCCCCATTCACAGTCAATGGGTCCGCATGTATTCCGCAGAAATGCTGAATACATGCGGACATATATGCGGACGTGTGAATAAGGCCTGAGGCGTGGTATAAGTTATACATCTTCTTGTATATAATTATAAGGAGCATGCTGGTATAACCTGGGCATCTCCTGTATATAATTATATATGTACAGCTGGTATAAGTAATACATCTTCTTGTATATAGTGATATGGATCAATGCTGGTATAACCTGGGCAAGTGGGCATCTCCTGTATAATACAGGCGATACCTAGGTTATACCAGCATGGTCCATATAACTACAAGATGTATAACTTGTACCAGCTATACATATATAATTATGTACAGGAGATGCCCAGGTTATACCATCATAACCCTATCACTATATACAATGAGGGGGCCATCATTCTAGTGCTAGCAGGGAGGAACAATGCAGCTGGTGTAGTGCTGCTGAGTGCATTCGAAGGCTACATGTACACGAACGTATTTTGTTTCTGTGTACGTTACGTTTTATTTGCGGATAGGATGCGAACCCATTCATTTCAATGGGTCCGAAAACGTGTACTATCTGCATCTGTATGTCCGTTCTGTTGCAAAAAAATTGAGCATGTCCTATTCTTGTCCGTTTTGCGGACAAGGATAGGCATTATTACAATAGATCCACAAGCAAAAAAACGGAGCCGCGATGTAGGGTTTCCGCATTTGCTGGAGCCACTTGTGCCCGGCCTCTCCTGCATCACGCATGTGTGTTCCGCATTTTGCGGAATGGAATTGCGGACCATTATTCAATGGGAAAGACGATCCCGCCCAGGTCCGCAATCGTTCCCAGAAAAATTGAACATGTCTTATTCTTGTCCGCAATTGCGGACAAGAATAGACCATATTCTATTATGTTCGGCGATGTGCGGTCCGCAAATTGCAGAACGCACATTGCCGATGTCCGTGTTTTGCGGAGCACTCAGAAAATGCTTTTTCTTTGTCCGCACTATGACAAGAATAGACCATATTCTATTTTTTCGGGAACGCGATTGCGGATTTGAAGTGATGGATCCAAGCGATTAAGTGACCCGGCGATATCGTCTGTCCCTATTGAAACTAATGAACCGCACTATGACGTGTGGAATGATAGGAACGGCATGGAAAATGGGTCCGTACGTATCCTCCCTATCCGCAGTCCGGACATCCATTAAAGCCTGGAAGAAATACTTAAACGACCAAGGGACCATACCTGCCCCTACCATATCGGTTGCCTGCGTTACAGATCACATCCCGGATCTGGACCGCCAGACATGGATCACCCAAGGTCTAGTAAATGTACCAAATATGATGGATCAAGACAACGTACATCACCATTAAAATATGTTAAACATAAAAGAGTTCCTTCACGACAGTCGGCTGCTCATTCAGTAAAGGAGACCATTGCATTTACATGCAGCGATCTCCTTCACAGTATGGAGACCAGTGATGGCTACTGCGATCCCTCGCCCTCATAAAGAATCATTGGGGGTCATTTGTTAAACAAATACGCCAAAATTAGGCGTATATCTAGCGCAGAGGTCCTTTGCGCCACAATCTGAGGCTTTTCCCAGCTCACGCCAGGTCTAAAAAGTGGGCGTGGTGTTGAAGGGCGTCTCATTTACTATTTTTTTTACGCCTGTTTTAGAAAGTGGTCTAATTGTAAGACACCTAGGAGGCATTTAGCGGTGGCGGTTGATGCGCCGAAGTAATGGAGAGGCCGGCGCCTGTACATGACTGCGGCAGATCCACCACCAGTGCAGGGCTTTATTAAGACCGGAGTCTAAAACGCCGGTCTTAATAAATGTGCCCCATTGATCACGGTTTATACAGCACGATCTGCTGCCTATAAACGACGACTGATGTGCCAGCACGAACGAAGGGGTCCACCGATGATCGAGCGTTCGCAGGAACAGTCGCTCCCAATAATCTGGACGATTATTGGTTCCTCTGAATCCACCTTAAATTTACAGCCACATGGTGCTCACACTGCACAATGTTATCAGATAAGCTTTGTCCCAATCAGCCCCCTTTACTACCTGTGCAAACAGTGGTGCTCTGTTGGACTATATGCCTCCAGAACAACAGAAACACTAGACCAGGCATCCTCAAACTGCGGCCCTCCAGCTGTTGTAAAACTACAACTCCCACAATGCCCTGCTGTAGGCTGATACCTGTAGGCTGTTCAGGCATGCTGGGAGTTGTAGTTTTACAACAGCTGGAGGGCCGCAGTTTGAGGATGCCTGCACTAGACAGACCTATAACAATGGGAACCATGTAACTCCTTAGGAGAAAGTGTAGACATTCCATCAGGGGCATAACAAGTCACCATCGCAATACCTGGTAAGAGCCACTACTTTTCCATTACAATATCCATTACCAAGTTCAAAAAAAGCTCATGATTAATCTACTTAAAACAAAGGGATAATGCACACAGTGATGTCACAGCTCAGAGATAATTTACGAAGTGATGCCACAGTACAAGAGCAAGGTACAAAGTGACGTCCCAGTACAGGGATATTAACCACAGAGATGTAATAGTGGTAGAATAATGTGCACAGTGATGTCACAGTACAGGAATAATGCACACAGTGATATTAAACCACAAAGATATTCTACTGAGTGAGGAAATAGCACATGAATTAATCAAACTATGATTAGGGATGAGCGAACTTTGTGTGTCAAGTTCGGTGTACAAGGTTCGGGTTATTTAAGAATTCTATTATAGATTCCGCAATTCTTAGATAACCCGAAGCTTTTACGCCGAACTTGAAACACAAAGTTCGCTCAACACCAACTATGATGTCACTCTACAGTCATAAAGCACACAGCACTGCATAGCACAGTACCAAGCACCCGATTCCTTCAGTTGTGAAACTGAATTTCTATGGATTTTGTGCTGATTTCATAGCATTTTTGCAAAGTATCCACACCAAAATCTGCATGTTCCTTGCGAATTTTGTTGCTTTGATCTCTAAAATCAGCAGAAACAATTGACACGCTACGCATTTCAAAATTCGCACGACAGGTCAATTTCCACACAGAAAATATAAGCAAATTCTACATGAGAGCTGACAAATCTCATTTACTTTGCTGGTACTGTATGACGCTGCATTTTGTCTGCACCGAATTCCACATGGAAATAACGTAATCCACAATGTGAGCATTTATCCTTAAAACCCACATATAGAAATGCGCAACCTGTAGGTGAGGGACCAGCGAGATTAGGATATTTTTTTTTTTTGGAGCAGGTTACAAAAATGCAAGCACATGCAAGTATACTATATTCTGTATAACACTATAGACACAGTATATAGAGGAGTTCCACAAGCCTCCTGTTGCATGCACTTTCTTTATCAGTTAAGGGGAGGGTCTAACGAGAGCTGCTAGTTAATATGTAAATGAGTGTAGGTCTTTATAAAAGTGTGACCCCGGAGCCAGCAGATATGTCACCTCGCTGGTAGATGGAGGAAGATGAACCCTAAGCCACTCTCCTGCTGCAACTTCTAAGGTAAGAGAATGGAGACTAGGGAAAGCTGCCACTCGTTATATACTCTGTATAGTGTATACTGATCACTTTATGTCATTCGTTGTAGAAAACAAAGCCTTTCTAACATTGTAGAATATACTAGGTCAGTACTGCATCACTTATATAGATGTAGCAGAGTTGGGTGTGTGTTTTGGATAGTCAAAAGCTATGTCCCACTCAAAAGGGTCCTGAAAGCAGAGGTAGGAGTCATTTAGCGACTTTAGAGCCTAATTTATCCCAGTATTTTTATAAAATAATAATTTGATTTTATAAAAATGTTCCATAATTTGATGAAAAGTAAATAAAATAGATGTGGTCGCTGGTGATTTTTTTTTCCTGACAAAATACGGTAGAATTTTCAAGCCCAAAATGGAACATCTACCCAACATGGGCTCGATTTTCTCAGACAGGTCAACAGAACCACCAGTGTCCACAGTTATTTATTTTTTTCCATATCAAAAGCAGTTACACACAGATTTAGGGTTTTCGTTAACATCTGCAGGGGGCGTTCTGTTCAGTCATAGGTCACTTTCACACAGTCAGTATTTTTCATCAGTATTTGTAAGCCAAAACTCAAATATTTCCGCTATATTTTCTCTCCTTACGTTCAACTTCAGGTTTTGACTTACAAATACTGATCATACTGACCGTGTGAAAGCGGCCATAGGAACATAAAACAAAATACAAACCGAAGATGGATCAGTCACATGACAGACCCCGTTGACTAGAATGGGGTCCGTTGGGTTTGCATTACTTATGTCAATCACTTTAGCGGCCGTGCTGAGGGAAGTTCCTACCATAGCCTGTGATGCAGATGTGAATGAAGCTCAAAGCAGATCTACCGTGTGTGGATCACCCTATGAGGGTGAGGGAAATGGGTACTGGGGTTCACGGCAAGTCAGGTGTGAATATTTAGGCTTAGGTGGGATTAGACACCAGAGTATAGATAATTTACAAGATCTACAAACAGCCCCATGTAATACCAAGTATAACACAAAGACCTGCTACGTTTGCATTCACCTAGACCAGGGATGCCCAACCTGCGGCCCTCCAGCTGTTGCAAAACTACAACTCCCAGCATGCCCAGACAGACTACAGCTATCAGGCTACAGCAAGGCATGATGGGAGTTGTAGTTTTGCAACAGCTGGAGGGCCGCAGGTTGAGCATGCCTGACCTAGACAGTTAGGGCTCATGCATACGAATGTGTGCTGACCGTTGCCGTATTGCAGAACAGCAATACACGGGCACCGTTCCATGTGCATTCTGCATCACGGATGTGGGCCCATTCATTTCAATGGGTCCACAAACCTGGAGATGCGGAAAGGAATAACGGAACACTACGGAGTGCTTCTTTGGGGTTCCGTACCGCAAAAAGATAGAACATGTCCTATCTTTTTGTGGACGGACGAATGCAGACCCATTCAAGTTGAATGGTTCTGGATTCATCCTGGCGGCCGTACGGAGGTTGCCAGTGCATTGGAGACCGCAAATTGCGGTCCCTAATGTTCAGAACGGACCACCTACGGCCGTGTGCATGAGCACTTACTGAACACGTCCTCATCCCTGGTAGATTTACCTTTTTTTTTTTTTCATTTTGGTGTAAATTGTGAGAAATTCCCAAAGGAGGACTGAAAAGATTAGTGAAAGACATCAGGGAAAACATTGCTCCTTAGTCTTTTAACCGCTTCTTTTTCTTTTCTTCACAGGTTTATTGAAGGAGAATTTCGGAGGGTTCAGTAAAGGCCGTTCTATAGGTGTTGTGTGTGGGATATCATCATATACTGTAAGTTTGTTATACGACACTACAGTATAGATGATGTACTATACCAAAGCCTTAATACAACTGGGTGAAAAAAGAACTTTGTACGACACCCCCCCCCATAGAATAAAAATAAGCATCCCCCATTATGCTTTGTAACACTGTGATCTGATATTCCCCTATAATGACCAACATAGCAAAATCGATGTAGATAATATGATGTAGTTTACTTATAACAACGCAAAACTGGAAAAACTTCACCAGCGCACGGATGATGACAGAGGAGTCGGCGATTAAACCGTTACCATTACTGAGTTTAGTAATGGTAAGGGTTCTATCGCTGCTCCAAAACTCACCTTCAAGACCGGCAGGACACACAAGAGGCCACGCAGGAGGAGGAGAACCTATGCAGGGTTACAGATACAGAATGTTGTAAGGTCTATTTGTTTCTCATGTAAAGCTAAATAAAGTCTTTTCATGTACTTAGCTGTCCAGTGATTTATCATATTATATGTAATGCTCCTTCTTATTCAGTCTCAAAACTCAAAAGCTACATAACAGCAAGGCAGGCCTTAGAAAGTTGTGCATGTTATAGATATTTAGCAGACACTATACAATATATATTGTATAGTGTCTGTATAATAAATAAATATCTATATATATCCATATATATATATATATTGGTATCTTAATGCTTGTCTTTTGCATAGTGATAAGTGTTCAATAGTAGTGGTAGCAGCGTGTTTGTATGTATAGATGTGTGTTAGAGATATATATATCTATATCTATATCTATATCTAGCTATCTATCTCTATCCACACACACATACATAGACACAAACAAATAAAACCCAAATTCAGCTCCACTACATGTGTGTACATGAAAGCGCACCTCTTGGTAAGCCAGGACACTTTTGCACCTCATATTCAAGCACATGAGCACTTTAGTGCTGGGTTGTCCATGTACCCCACTGGATTGTTGGCAGGGGCTGACTGGCCATAGCCCCTACAGGGAAATTTGCCCGTGGGCCAAAGTCCAGGGGGGTGCCCGAGCCCTCCTCATGGCCTCTGGCTGTGTTCATAAAAATCTGATTCTCTCAGCATTAATTAATGCTAGGAGTATCAGGTACTCATGCACCCGGCCATCTGCAGGTGCCTTCCTCAGGATGGTGATATGGCAGTATTTTGTGCTGTACAACTGTATTGCTGGCCTCGTCTACCTTTGTTGTCCTTCCCTACTTGTGCTGCCCTGCACTATGTCAATTTGGACTTCCCTACAAGAGGCGACCGCTTTTAGGTTCTTTTCCAGGGCTACAAAGTTCCAAATCCTCTCCCGGTTGTTGGCAAATCAAGTGAAGATGTTATCCAGCAGCTGCTGCATACGCTGACACTTTAAGACGATGACATATACACGTATAATGGATACACATGTCCCTTTATTATACATCGCAGATCCTGTCATTTTGTACAGCATGTCGATATAAAGATGTGCAGGTGAAGAGTTATTATAATCTAGAGGATTACAAGAATGTAACAAGTACTGCAGATGTGTCAGTTAGGGCTGAAATGATTACTCAAATTAATAGATTAACTTTACTCAGATTCATTTTTTGCATCGATAAATCGTTTGTGCCATGTGACCATGGAGTGTGATTGAAGAGCTTGCTATTACTCACACTCCATGGTCACCCGCCTGCCGCACAGCTCTGCACTGGATCCTCACATACATACATCGTCAGGACATCGTGCACGTAAGCGCACACTATGACCTGGCGCTGTGTGACGTCCGGTCCCAGTGCAGCGTGTAAAGAAGAGGATGGAAGATCTGTGGCTGGGCACTAATGGCTAGGAGGGGGAGTGGGAAGCTGGTGGCATTGGGGGGGACCCGATAGCAAGGGAGCTGATGATATAGAAAACATTATTTTTCTAATAATCGGTAGAATACTTGATTACTAAAATAATCGATAGCTGCAGCCTAGTGTCAGTGTTAACTAGGTCAAATTTATTTATTTTATTTTTTGTTTGAGGGGGGAGATAGTTGAAAAGAATCAATAATAAAAAGACTGAACAAGATTTGTATAAAAAAAAAAAAAAAAAGATGTGCACTTTAGTGTAGAAACGGCGCCACTGGTGGCCATGGGTTATGATTGGTATTACAGCTTATTCACATTCAGTTGAATAGGAATCAACTGCAATACCAGACACATCCATGGACAAATTCAGAAGATGGATTCTGTTTTTTAGTGCACGGCAGCAGAAGAAAGCTGTGCGGTTGCATCCCGTTTTAAAGAAACCTTTCAAAAACACAATGTAACCAGGGCCTTAGATCAATAGTCACTGTCCAGCCACAAAGGCGGGTGTTGGCGTGCCCCATGTTGGCTTCACTGTTGCTGATTATATGAAGACCTTTATAACAGGCTTTATAAAGATAGAGACCAGCGATTGGCTACGGACGTCATGTGTTGTCCATGTAACATTAGCACTACAGCCCTGTTAACAAAGGCCAGCGGGGAGGACCGGAAGCAGCGGGCATTCAACATGTAATGCTTATTTTGCCCCATACCCTGCCCCACTTTTTCCTAGGGCAACGTCATTGAGATCTCATTCCAAATCCTTTCAGATGTTATATTACCACTTCAGGAAATGATGCACATGTAGATTTGGGCAAAGCTATTTGGTCATCTGCTCAGAATGCCCCCTTAAAGAACATTAAATCAATCAGTATGAACCATGGGTTATGGTATATTTTCTCTTGAACATTGCTAAAAACATTTGGCAGTCCAATGCAAAACCGCAGCATGTTGTTCACACTTCCAGTTTATGCTTTTAGGCGAGACATCTGGCTGCTATCTCTTCCTATACTTCACTGCGAGCTGCAGCCGGACATCACACAGGAAAGCATTCATTAGATCGCACCCGGCTTCCTTTGCAATTCTGCTGATCAGCTCCCCGCCAGGGCCAATGATAAGTTTCTAAGTAAAGACAAAAATCCACATGTTATTAACAGCTGCACAATGAATGCATCAGCACACAGGTCAGCTTTATATCAGAGGTGCCTCGGGTTGTTAAAGGGGTTGTCTCACTTTAGCAAATGACATTTATCATGTAGAGAAAGTTACTACAAGGCACTTACTAATGTATTGTGATTGTCCATATTGCCTCCTTTGCTGGCTGGATTCATTTTTCCATCACGTTATACACTGCTCCTATCCAGGGGTTACAGCCAGATACGAGGTGGCCGGGATGGGGCCTTCTGCGTGCCTATGTGCGCTCCCTCAGATCCGGGCTGCGTTTTTTCCTATAGTATGCAAGCACTTCCACCGCTGCTGGATTGCAGAGTGGTCATTACAATGGAAACGATCCGTGTAGAATGTGATGGAACACTGTTCGTGTTAGGTACCAATCTGTGGACGCCACCTTGATGCCGGTAGATGGGTCCGACACATGTTTGATCAAAAATGTGCGCAAAGAGCTTCCATTTTTTTATATTTAGTAGGTTTTGTACCACTTTAATCCAGAATAATCCCTAATCCTATTATTTGCATGTGTACTGGTGTGCTGCCTTACGTTTTTGTTTGCTGTCTGCATACTAGCTTTATGGAGGTGACTATGGATGTGCTAGTCTAAATTTTCTTGCAGGAAAAATTAATCCAGCCAGCAAAGGAGGCAATATGGACAATCACAATACATTAGTAAGTGCCTGTATTAACTTTCTCTACGAGATAAATGTCATTTGAATTATATTTGCCAGTGATATCATTTTGATAAAATACTCACCACATGGTTTTCCTTAGCCACCAGCAAAGTCTGCTTAATTACCAGTTCCCCGCCAGAACCTTCCTCCCAAAATTCATTGACCTGTGATTACATGGTAAAGAAGATAAGTTCCAAGGTCAGATCTTAGCACCAACATAGAAATTGACTGTGTAACATGTATATGGTATAATTGACAACCAAGAAAATATACATTTCTGGTACGTGATGCATATTACCATGAACAGGGTAACATAACCAAAATGGTTAGTGCTCAAAACTACTATTATACCTTACATACAATAATGTGATGTCATCTGTTGTCTCCCTGAATGCTTTAAAAGTGTAAGTAAACCTTTGTATAGGACACACAAAAAAAAAAAAAAAACCTGCTGCTAAAAACGCTCTGCCCCTTTGGCTTTCTTCGGCTCTGCTAGGCTTTTCAGGACTGAGCCACAGAAAGTACATGGGTGCAGATTTATAAAAGTGTCAAAAAGAAAAATCTGTCTTTGTCGCCCATGGCAATCAATCACAGCTCAGCTTTAATGGGGTTTTATGAAATTTTAATTGATGACCATAAGTACCTAATCAGTGGGGGTCCGACACCTGGAACCCCTGCTGCTCAGCTATTTGAGTAGGCACCGGCACTCTTAAGTGCTGTGGCCTTCTGACAGCTTCTACTAGGCCAGTGACGTCATATTCACAGGTCACATGGCCTAGGTGCAGCTTCACTTGAATGGGGCTGACCTGTGATACCAAGCACAGCCGCTATACAATGTACAGCAAGGTGTAGGCCGCGGCACTTGCAGGAGTGCAGATACCTTCTCAAACAGCTGATTGGCGGGGTTCCCAGGTGTCGGACCCCCACTCATCAGATACTCATGATCTATCTAGATGTTAGGTCATCAGTTAAAGTTTCATAAAACCCCTTTAATTTCTTATATTGCTCTTAAGAATTGAATGTTGATATGGGCAACAAAAACAGTTTTTGTTGTTGACACTTACATAAATCTGCCCCATGGTGTTTAAGGGGGGGGGGCAGGTCGGGCGGGGTGCTCACGATTAAAACCCCTGTCTTTTTTCCTATCAGAGGACATGAACATGCTGTTGTAAAACTACAACTCCCACCATGCCCTGCTGTAGGCTGGTAGCTGGAGAGCCTCAGGTTGCTGCTTAGGAACCCCTCTGATAACAATATCAAAACACAATTAAAAAGGATGTGGTGTGAAATTTGTGGTAGAGCAGCAGTCCTGAAAAATGGAGAGTAGGTCCCTTTTTTCTCCCAAAAATCACAATATCAAAGGGTTCAGGTCCGCACATTCTTATACACCTGCGGTGTATAAGAAAGCGCGGACCTGAACCCTTTGATATTAGGAACCCCTCTGAGAAGAGACACTCTGCAACAGCAGCTCTGGCTGAGATGGACATGAATTACATGCACATATACCCGTTTGAATAGCTGCAATACAATGCTCCATTTCCAGCAGCTGTTCTGCTCCATCCTAGGTGCAGAACAACGAATATGATGGGAGTGCGGTCACATAACTGGAACCAACACCACATGATGGACCCCACTGACTAAAGTAGGGTCCATCGGGCTTCCGCCAGGGGGCCTAGCATTTTACTCGCTTTTTTAATGGGGCCTCTGATACAGATGTGAACAAAGGCTAAGAGATCTTGGATACTACCCCTGCAGGAAGGAGTATCATAGATTTGTCCAACTGGAAATATGTTTGTCTATACAAAACAACCAGTATGGATGAGTCTTGCAGGAGGTACAACCAATGTCTTCTCCTGTAGTAGCGATCCGAGACCAGTGCTCTGGACCTGAAAGTTAACGGCATCTGTCAGCAGATTTGTCCCTATGACACTGGCTGACCTGTTACATGTGCACTTGGCAGCTGAAGGCGTCTGTGTTCGTCCCATGTTCATATGTGTCCGCATTGCTGAGAAATAGATGCAAATGAGCCTCTAGGAGCAATGGCTTTATTTTAAATGCCTGGCCCTGTCAATAAAAGTGGAGAGGGCGCAGCAGTTGCAGAGAAAGGTGGAGCTTCTAGGAGTAACGGCAACGCCTCCGTTACTATTTTCATATATTAAAACATAATTTTTCTGAGCAATGCGGACACATATGTACATGGGTCCAACACAGATGTCTTCAGCTGCCAAGTGCACATGTAACAGGTCAGCCAGTGTCATAGGTACAAGTCTGCTGACAGATGTGCTTTAAGGCTCCAAAATGGGTCCGCATCCGTTCCGCAAAGGACTCCTTCATTTCCAATGGGGACGGAAAAGATGCGGACAGCACACTATGTGCTGTCCGCATTTCTGGATCCGCACTTCCGTTTCCACAAAAAAATATAACATGTCCTATTTCTGTCCGCGGACAAGATTAGGTATTTTCTATTATAGTGCCAGCGATCCGCAAAACACTTACGGACACGTGAATAGACCCTAATGGTCAGTGAGTTTCACAATTACATCCCTTTAAAAAAATAAAAAAATCTATATAGAATACAGCTGTGGAAAAGCCACAAAGACCATTTGTTGAATGCTGTACCTGTGTTACATTGTAAGGAATTTCCTGGGGCAAGTATTCAAGAAGTTTCTCTCTGATGAGATTATTGCAAATTTCCTGTGGCGCCTGAGTGGTCACAACATCGCTGTGATAGTCCCATTCTCCAGGCTTGGCAAGAGTCAGCAGATATTTCTAAAATGAGAGAAAGACAGGTTTACTCTACTTGTTATGCTTAGCCAGTCCAAATCCATATACACTTCTAGGAATTAAAGGGGTTGTCCTATTAAGATAGGGGATAACTGCTGGGGTCCCTGCCAATTACAAGAAAGGCGACCTATACTCCCCCTTTAAATGGATTCAACTCTATGTAACTGCTGGAGATAACGGAGCATTTGTACTATCTCATGCAGACTCAAAGAGCTGAATGGTCGCTCCATGCAAACTTATCGCCTATGCTTTGGATACAGGATAACTTGTTTTCATGGGACAACTAATTTAAAACGGAATCTGCACAGACACATAGCTGTGGTTCACCTTATTCAAACACTATTTTTCTTTTGTTGATCCAAGGCTCTATTCCCAAGTTATAATACTTTTTTCTTAATATGCAAATAAGGTATTCGGTGCAATGAGGGCATCACTATTGCTCTTGTTGCAACCAAACGCCGCTCTTTTCCATGGCCAGCCCTTCCCTCACTGCTTTGATTGACAGGGCCAGGCAGTGGCAAAGCAGCGAGGAAGGCTCTGGCCACAGAAATAAGTGGAGCTTGATGCAACAAGAGCAATGGTGAAGCCCTCACTGCACCAAAGGCCTCAAATCAACAGCAGAAAAACAGCGTTTTAATCAGGTGACCACAGCTGGGTCTACGGAAACCGATGGATATGGAGTCCCTTCAAGGTTACTTGCTAACTAGTGTTGAGCGGACTTCTGTTTTCAAGTTCGGCGCACAAGGTTCTCTTGTTATCTAAGAATTCAGTTATGGATTCCGCTACCCCGGATGATAAGTTATGGTTCGTGGTAGCGGAATCCATAACGGAATTCTTAGATAACCCGAACCTTGTGCGCTGAACTTGAAAACAGAAGTTCGCTCAACACTACTGTTAACCAGTTAAAGAGACCTACCAGTGAGAATTATAGAATTGAAGGGGGTGTCCTGCATAAAGCATATCCTACTACTACCCGTTAGACTATGTAAAACATAGTACTGGAATCGTTTAAAACTATGTTTCTAGATATTGGTGCTACCTATGTCTTATGGCGCCTCCTGGTGTTCTTGTTAATTCCCTCTCTGAATATCCCCTATTATGACTCGATCTAGTGATAAAAAGCGCCAATTTTTTACTGACTGGCTTCCACTCCACCGCTGCAGGATCCAAGCTGTGGAGAGGAGGTACCGAGCATGAAGATTAAATAAAAGAAACAGCAGGGGGCACTATAACAAGAATGTAACAGCAGTAGCATGTAGACACAGGAGCATGTTTTTTTAAATGATATCAATTGAAAATTTCTTATGTTTTTCGTTATAACTTCTCCTGTGCAGAGATATAATTTTAACCTACCGGCCTGAAGCCTGAGACTGCGCCACTTAGAGATTCTGATTTCAAGGGAAGTTTTGACTTAAGAACTTTATATTGATCCATCAACATCAAAGTCCCCATAGACACACAGAAATCAGAGAATGCAAGCTCCCTTCACAATCTCTCAGTAGAGCAGCGTCATCAGTAACTTCAGGCAATCATGGATACTGCATGGCATTAAAGGGTTATTCCCATCTCAGACAATGGGGGCATAATGCTAGGATATGCCCCATTGTCTGATAGGTGCGAGCCCACCTCTGGGAACCACACCTACACCAAGAATGGAGCAGGGAAGATGGTGGTCAGAGGACCCCGGATTTCCTGGGGTCCAGCCACCGCCAAGCGCTCTCCCCATAGAAGTGAATGGCCACCGCTCCCATTCATTTCTCAGCTATTTTTGGCGGCCCTATATGCGCAGTGTGCCCTCCACAACTTTCAGGGATCCGTTCTCGATGTAGGTGCGGGTCCCAGAGGTGGGACCTGCACCTATCAGACAATGGGGGCATATGCAAGTGATATGACCCCATTGTCTGAGATGGGAATACCCCTTTAGGCCTCAGTCACACATCAGTGTTTTGGGCAGTGATTTCCATCAGTGATTGTGAGCCAAAACCTAGACTGGAGCCTCCACAGACATAAGGTATAAGGGAAACCTGTGCACCTGATTTTGGCTCAAAATCACTGATGGAAATCACTGACTGAGCACTGACGTGTGAATGAGGAATTATTCGGATAGGTCTCATCTATGAAGCAATATGAAGGCAGTCATATTTTGGAACTTATGAACACACATGCACAAATTTGGGCATGCCATAGGGCCCTGTGTGGCCCCTGTCCAATGGGACAGGGACAGTGCATCATTACTACATTACTGTCTAATAGTAAGCATTAAGAGGGTCCATCAGAGACTTTATAACCCCCTCCCCTGTCAATCTCATATAGATACACAGGACATCTAGAGGAAGAAGAAAATGTCTCTCTATGACAGAGCTGACAGAAAACGTATTGTGTACAGTCATCCGATATTATCATTATATACCATCAATACTAAATATATGATCATATTGGTGTGATACCCAGACTTACCTTCAGCGTCTCCACTTCATCTCCTTCTAAGGCTGAAAGCATGAACACCTCCTGGAAATGAGGCCACCCGCTCCTGTCCTTTAGGTCTTTGTCTGTCCTCTCCTGATGACCTCCATCCTTAGGATTAACCCCCGAGAGCTCTCTATGCCCCTCGGGCTGCTCGCTGGTCTCTTTTTTCAGTAGGGAGGCGCTCTCTTTATCTGGTTGAATACTTCTGTCTGATGTCTTTTTACTAGATTTGATCACAGCTTTTCTCCCTTTCACCATCCCTTCAGTCAGTTTACCCGTGACTTCCAGCAAAGTACTTTTTTGCTTTAATAAATCAACCTAAAATACAACAAATGCAATATAAATGGTGTGAGCACAAACACAGCTGCCCATGGGAGAAGTTCTCACAGTTGTCACAGAGCTTTGGTTGTCAGCCGGCTCTCAGACATAACAGACATAATTGCTGCAGCCTCCTCACAGCTTACCCAACACATCGCCGTACATAGTATAGTGGCTGCGCTTGGTATTGCAGCCCAGGCCCATTCACTTGAATAGGACTGGGCTGCAAATAGGCCATGTGATCAATGAACGTGACGTCACTGGCCTAGGAGAGACAGCAGCACTCACTGGAGCTGATCAGTGGGGGTGCCAGGCATCAGACCCTCACTAAATCAAACACTGATGACCTAGACCAGGCATGCTCAACCTGCGGCTCTCCAGCTGTTGGAAAACTACAAATCCCAGCCTGCCAAAACAGCCTACAGCTATCAGCCTACAGCATGGCATTGTGGGAGTTGTAGTTTTCAAACAGCTGCAGGTTGAGCGTGCCTGACCTAGACAGACCATCAATGTCGAACATCCGGAAACCCCCTATATTTATAGTATGGAGCATTTCTACTCTGTGTGTGTGTTGTGTGTGTATATATATATATATATTTCTAATATATAAAGCTGAGTGTATGCGTGCATGTCCGCTAAAGGAATCCGCACCGTCGCATTTACAATCACAAAATTTGGCACATAGGTACATCAGGTGTCCGGAAAGGTTTTAGACTGGGTCTCAGCTCTCTAGCATGTACCGTTCCTGAGATATTCCCAAAAAATGCATTAGCAAATAGAAGTCTGGTTACATGACCCTCATCAGCCAATAGAAGCTTGCAGGCCCTTAGTTTCCACATACACACAGTTTTACACCGGATTTCCATAACAACCCAGCCATTTTTCTTCACTGCGGTAGGTTAGCTTTAAAGGGGCAGGGGATCTGGATGACACTGTTAAGGGAGCGGAGAGTTGTGGAGGTCACAGTTAAAGGGGCATTCAGGCCACCCTCAAAAGACTGATTTAAAAACCCTGCCCCCAGGTCCCGCAAAGCCATTCCCCTGACCCAGTTAGGCCATGCCCCCTTCCACTCGGCAGCCGACGGGGATTGAAAAAATGAAAGTAAAAATCAACTTCTGTCAGCTGCAGGGGTGGGAAGGAGGGCGACTTTCTCCCTGCACCTCACGCTCAGACAGCACAGTGCTACTGTCTGAGAGGAAACTGTTCAAAAAGGACATTCCCGTGTCCGTCCAGGGATCCTGAAAGCCGGACTGTCTGGCCTAAAACCGGACTTCTGGCCACCCTAGGGGCAGGCTGCTCTGGAGGTCACAGTTAAGGGGACCGTCCGCTATGGAGGTCAGTGTTAAGAGGCGAGGTGCTGTAGGGGTCTCTGTTAATGGGGCGGATTATTGTCGAAATCACTGTTAAGTAGATGGGGTACTGTGGAGGTCACTAATAAAGGGGCGGCCGCTGTGAAGGTCACCGTTAAAGGGCGGGTTGCTGTGGAGGTCACTGTTAAGGGGGTGGGATGCTGTGGAGGTTACTGTTGAAGGGGCGGGATGCTGTGGAGGTCACAGTTAGGCCTCATGCACATGACCGTTGTTGTGGTCAGCGTCCGAGCCGCATATTTTGCGGCTCGGGTGCTGACCCATTCACTTCAATGGGGCCGCAAAAGATGCGGACAGCACTCCGTGTGCTGTCTGCATCCGTTGCTCCGTTCCGTGCCCCCGCAAAAAAAAATAGAGCATGTCCTATTCTTGTCCGTTTTGCGGACAAGAATAGGCATTTCTACAATGGGCCGCGTTCCGTTCCGCAAATTGAGGAACGGAACGCGGAGCAGCTTCCGTGTTTTGCGGATCTGCGGACCACAAAACACCAACGGTCATGTGCTTGAGGCCTTAAGAGGATGATCCGCTATGGAGGTCAGTGTTAAGATGCGAGGTGCTGTAGGGGTTACTGTTAAGAGGGTGGGGTGTTGTTGAGGTCACATTTTAAGGGAACGGAGCTCTGTGGAGGTCATTGTTAATGGGGCGGATTATTGTGGTAATCACTGTTAAGGAGATGGGGTACTGTGGAGGTCACTAATAAAGGGGCGGCCGCTGTGGAGGTCACTGTTAAAAGGGAGGGCGCTGTGGATGTTACAGTTATAGTGGATACTGTCAATATCTTTTAACGACACACACAAACATTAAATGAAATAGATGAAATATACCCGTGTGAATACCCGTGTGCTAGTATATATATCACAGAGCTCTGCTTTACTCTGAAACAATGCAGTGTTTCCTTCAAAATATACAGGGTCATTTACTAATCTGAAATACACCAAAATTAGGCGTATTTCAGATACAGATGACGCCGCTATCTGCGACTCATCCCCGCTCACACCAGGTCTAAAATTGTGGCCGTGTTGTGGGCAAGGGACGGGCGAACACGCCCGTCTGATTCTTGATTTTCTACGTCTGTTTTAGGCCTCTTGCACACGAGACATACGGTCCGTGAGTGGGTCATCTGTCCTGGAGCGTATGTCTCGTGTGCAAGAGGCCTTAGGTGTAGAAAATGGTATCAATGTAAGACAGCTTGGAAGCTGTCTTACATTTAGAACTGGTGCTGGATGCGCCGAAATTATGGAGATGCCGGCACGCCGGCACTGGTCCTTTATTAAGACCACCATCTAAAACGCTGATCTTAATAAATGTGACCCATAGTTTAAAAATGAGCTAGGCGCAGAGTCCAGAGCATGTGCCTGACTACTTATTAAACTACATTCTATCTGAAACCCTGCAGTATTTTATAGTGAAAGACTGCTGGCTCTGATCAGAGAGCTCATCAGAATTTCATGCTGCCCTTTGCATTGGGCAAGATAAACTTGATGACAGGTTCCCTTGAATCCATCATTAAAAGGGATATTTCATACATAGTTAAGGAGTATCCACAGGCTATACCATGAAAGTCTGATAGATGCAGATCCCACCTCAGCCGCCGCATCCAGGCGAAAAATGAGTGGAGACGTGGCCAAGCAAATGCGTCATTCACTCCATCCACTTCGGGAATGCTTCCTCCACTAACTCCCATATAAGTGAATGAAGACAGACGTGTACATTCACTTCCATTCACTCTACGCCTAGATGCAGCGGCCACCTCCCCCAGAGGGGTGCGTATCGGGGGAACCACCCTCTACAGATTGGTACAGAGGTGGCACCAGCATTTATCAGACATTTATGTCACATTCAGTGGCTATGAAGGGTGCCAGATTACAACAGGTTTCAAGAATATTTGATAAACGCTTCTCCATGTTTTTGATTTTGTGAAATTAATGGTTATGCAGCCGTGTGCTAAATTATCAACAATTCATCATTATTAAGACAACTAAAGTACGATATTAAGATTCTGTGGTCTAGTCAGTCTGCAGCAGAAACCATGGGAGCAGACTGATGGCATGGACCACCACTTACCAGCCAGCTTCTCAATACTTGTGCAGATATTGCAGTATAAGAAAGCATAGCAATTATTCTAAATGCACCCGCAATGTACACAAGCTTCTCAGGAAATAGGTCAATAGATCATGAGTAGTGAAAAGTGATGAGTGCTTCAGATGCCACTGATCATCTATTTCCCATTTGCTCACTTACATTGAGAATGCATCCAGCAAGATTGATGGCCTAATGAACTTAATTTATTCCTTCCTGCATAATGATAATATATTACAATATGTAAATGGCCGTAGACCGTCTACACAGCACTCTAGCACTAAGAGAATCTAAAAACACGACTGCGAGATAAGCAAAGTGCATACGTTTTGTGGGTTTACCTTGTTCAGCACGAGAATGCTGGGGATGTGGGAGTTCTTGGCTAGACACTTGAGCACCTCGGCGTGCAAAGATTTCTGCATCCACTTATCTGACACATCTACTAAAACCAACACTGCACAAGAGAGCATTAGAGATCAACACATCGTCCAGCATGCAAGAGGGATGAAGAAAGAGAAAGAGAGAGAGAAAAAGAAAGAGAAAGAGAGAGAGAAAAAGAAAGAGAAAGAGAGAGAGAAAAAGAAAGAGAAAGAGAGAGAGAAAAAGAAAGAGAAAGAGAGAGAGAAAAAGAAAGAGAAAGAGAGAGAGAAAAAGAAAGAGAAAGAGAGAGAGAAAAAGAAAGAGAGAGATGGAGAGCGCGCGAGAGAGAGAGAGATGGAGAGCGCGCGAGAGAGAGAGAGATGGAGAGCGCGCGAGAGAGAGAGAGATGGAGAGCGCAGAGAGAGAGATAGAGAGCGCGAGAGAGAGAGAGAGAGAGCGAGAGAGAGAGAGATGAGAGCGCACAGAGAGAGAGAGATGGAGAGCGCACGAGAGAGAGAGAGATGGAGAGCGCGAGAGAGAGAGAGATGGAGAGCGCAGAGAGAGAGATGGAGAGCGCGAGAGAGAGAGAGATGGAGAGCGCGAGAGAGAGAGAGATGGAGAGCACAGAGAGAGAGAGAGAGATGGAGAGCGCGAGAGAGAGAGAGAGATGGAGAGCGCACAGAGAGAGAGAGATGGAGAGCGCAGAGAGAGAGAGAGATGGAGAGCGCACGAGAGAGAGAGAGATGGAGAGCGCACAGAGAGAGAGAGATGGAGAGACGCAGAGAGAGAGAGATGGAGAGCGCGCGAGAGAGAGAGATGGAGAGCGCGAGAGAGAGAGAGATAGAGAGCGCAAGAGAGAGAGAGATAGAGAGCGCAGAGAGAGAGATAGAGAGAGAGCGAGAGAGATAGAGAGCGCGCGAGAGAGAGAGAGAGCGCGAGAGAGAGAGAGATGAAGAGAGCGCGAGAGAGAGAGAGATGAAGAGAGCGCGAGAGAGAGAGATGAAGAGAGCGCGAGAGAGAGAGAGAGAGAGAAAGAGCAAGAGACAGAGAGAGAAAGAAAGGGCGAGAGAGAGAGAGAGAGAGAAAGAGCAAGAGACAGAGAGAGAAAGAAAGGGCGAGAGAGAGAAAGAACAAGAGACATAGAGAGAAAGAAAGGGCGAGAGAGAGAGAGAAAGAACAAGAGACAGAGAGAGAAAGAAAGGGCGAGAGAGAGAGAGAGAGAGAGAGAAAGAAAGAAAGAAAAAGTAAGGGCGAGAGACACAGAGAGAGAGAGAAAGAAAGGGCGAGAGACAAATAAAGGGCGAGAGACAGAGAAAGCAACAAAGAGTGAGCGAGAGAAAAATAGGAGCAGGAAAGACTCGGAAAGTGAAGAGTGCACAGCAGAGAGGCATTTTTACAGCTCTGAATTAAATATCGCCTCCAAGGAAAAGTGTGAAGAAGAGACCTTACCTACATCAGCCAACTTCACAGACTGCCAGGGATCCTCCTGAAACGTTTTCTCCAGTTTATGCCTAAACCCAAAAAAAGTCAGCTATAACGTGTATGTAATCCTTCCAACGTTCTGCCGATGAGGATTGAGCCATTACATTTCAACACACTTGATCATTTTATTTTCGGTGAGATAAGACGCCAAACTAGGAGTCCGGAGTTTACACCGCCCTCGTTATTCAGTACAAATGCATGCTCTGTATCAGTCATCAAAACTACACAGCAATGTAAGAAAGTAGTAGACATACTATATTCTGCCTTTCTAACCATGTTATATATATGTAACATTACATTGGATCTGTTAGGCTCTGTTCACACTTGTGTGATGGTTTCTGACTAGCTGTGGCCTCTATTATTAGGGGTTCTCTGGGAATTAGGAAAATGAAAATACTTAAATATTCTTAATTATAAATATATTCTCAAATCTTTTCATTATTTATAATGGCTTATTTTGTCTGGGGAGCAATCATTAGGGGAAACAAAATGGCCGCTGTCCCATTAGTTAACACAAAACCTGTCCTGATAACACACTAGGACAAGTTACTTTACAACACTGAGGTAAAGAGCTGCCTCCTCATCTTAGCCCTCTGTACTTGTCAGGGATGAATACAGATGATAAGAACTTTAGCTGAATCTCTGGAGAATTTGGTTCATGAGGAGACATGAAGTACAGAGAGGACGGACAGGACAGGCTGTGGTAATGGAGACTGTAAACAAGAGCTGCTGCTCATTAGCCGCATCCCCACCTCCTCTCATGCATCCTTGTTGCCATTCCCACAGAGATTCACCTGTATTCAGGATCGTGATTCTTGACAAGCGGAGCAGAGAGGAGGATGAGGCAGCACTATGGCTCATTGTGGTGAAGTAACTTGTCCTGCTGTGTGATTAGGACAGGTTTTGTGTGTACTGATAGGACAGCGGCCATTTAATTTCTCCTAATGATTGCTCCCTAAACAAACAAGCCATTCTAAGTAATGAAAGGTATTTCTGAATATATGTATTATAAAATAACATTTAAGTATTTTCATTTTTTTTTATTCCTGGAGAACCCCTTTAAGAGCCCAGACATATTTGAGCTAATGCTTAGCATTGCCTTTGAAATACTGTGAAATATTTTTTAACACAGACTCTGAATGACTAATGAATAGTTACCATTTACAAACCACAGTTCCCATTGAAATACAGCTACATAAGAAGCATATTAAGAATGGAACTCTTTTCAATCCTGGGAACCAATATCTGTGATTTTATACGGGGTGATTTATTATGTTTATTGGTTCTTTAAAGCCCAAGTAATGTGGCATTATCTACATCCCCTTGCTACATCGATTGCCTGTTTGAAGCGAGGCCCTTAAGCTAGCACCGACAAACCCCATTGATCCATGTAAATATGTGTCATTGATCTTTTGCTAAGTTAGAAACCCTGCTACTTGCGAAAATCAAGTGGGTGACGGTACAGAAAACGCAAGCCTAAACATTCAGCTCCGAGATCCCCACAGACATAGTATAAAAGGAATCAAAGAAGGACAAGCACTGTAATGAATGTTAGCGGACTCGATATAAAAGGCAGATTGCGCAAAATAAGTTTCTATAAACTGCTGTGTGATTGTCTTAGGCCTAGTTCACACTTCATATGGTCATCTGTGAGCAAAAAACCAAGTGTGGGTCAAATATACAGGACAAGTGCAAATCTTTCCATTAGGCCAGGCATCCTCAAACTGCGGCCCTCCAGCTGTTGTAAAACTACAACTCCCACAATGCCCTGCTGCAGGCTGATACCTGTAGGCTGTTCGGGCATGCTGGGAGTTGTAGTTTTGCAACAGCTGGAGGGCCGCAGTTTGAGGATGCCTGCATTAGGCCTTATGCAAACGACCACATCTGCTCTTGTGGTCTGCAAAACACGGCCATGTGCATCCTGAACTTTCCCCTTCCGCAGGTCTAGCAACATATTACAAATGTCTATTCTTGTCTGCAAAACAGACAAGAATAGGACACGTTCTATTATATTTTGCGGGGGTCGCAGCACGGACATACGGATGCGGACAACTCGTGGTGTGCTGTCTGCATCTTTTGCGGCCCCATTGAAATGAATAGGTCCCCATCCAATCTGCAAAAAAAGCGGATTGGATGCAGACCGAAACTACGGTCGCTTGCATGAGGCCTTATAGCTTATCTCTGTGTAGCCTCCACTCTTGGTTTTGGCGCACAATCACTGAAGTGTGAATTAGGCCTTAGACAAGCCATAGTTTTAGAACAGGGGTGCACAACCTGCGACCCGGGGGCCACATGCGGCCCTCGATACCATTTTGTGCGGCCCCCAACTGTCTGGTAACAAACATGTATGTCTTTGTCTTGTGGCTGCTCACATGCATCTTTCATGTATTCTCCCATTAGATGGGAGTACTCGAATCATAACTAGACATTTATAATAGATACTGTATGTTCAATATGCCATAAAAATAGTATTTTAGTTTGTACTACCCCTCTAAGTTTTATTTTCAGCCTTCGGAATTGGTTCAGGCTGACAATGTAGCCCCCAACCAGAAAAGTTTGTGCACCCCTGTTTTAGAACATGCAAAGCATAATGCCATGTAAAGCCAGCACCCACAATACTGCTTCATCACATTTTCTGCACCAAACTACAACACTAAACACAAAAAAATACTCAAAAAATAAATCTCAGAACTATGGGGTTATTTATCTTACTGGTGTAAAGTAGAACTGGCTTAGTTGTCCCTAGCAACCAATCAGATTCCACCTTTCATTTTCCTAAGGAGCTGTCAAAAATGAAAGCTGGAATCTAATTGGTTGCTATGGGTAAATGAGCCAGCTCTACTTTACACCAGTTTGATAAATGACCCCATATGTCTTTTATCCTTGATATCCTCTATTATCCTTGTGTTTGCCCAACTAAGAAACATATAAAGAAATCTTCCTTGTGTGTCCCAGAATATCAGCTATTCCCCACTTTTTATCATGCGCGTGAAAAACGCATCAATGCGCATTGCACCCGCGGAAAAAACTGAACTGAACGCAATTGCAGACAAAACTTGCTTGCAAAATGGTGCGAGTTTTACTGAATGTACCCAGATCTAATCCGTCACGCTCGTGTGAAAGGGGCCTAAGACAACTGGGTGCAGCAGCAGCCTTTGCTCTGTCTTCAGTAGGACACAAAGATTGTCAAAATTTCTACTCATTGGGCTTCGGCTACAAAACGTCATGTGTCGCGTGACAGGAAAGTTGCGCAAAACTTCATGTAATGATTGTCAATGGCATGCGACATACTGCCACTAAACTGTTTCAAAAATCCAGACATTATGACTTTTACCCCATTGGCCTAAGGGTCCATTCACACGTCCGTTGTGCATTGCGGATCCGCAATACACCCGCCGGCACCCCCATAGAGCTGCCTATTCTTGTCCACAGCCGGATCGGACGCTTGGGGGCGCGCTCAGGAAATACGGATGCGGACAGCACACTGCGTGCTGTCCGCATCCATTCCTGCCCCATAGAGAATGAATGGGTCCGCACCCGTTCCGCAGAATTGCGGAACGGGTGCGGACACATTCTACGGACGTCTGAATGAACACTTAATGTAGGTCACACGATACAGGTGACTCGCCTTTGTTTTTACAACTAAATAAAAGTTCTAAAATAGCTGCCTGTCAGCAAGTGGCACGTATTTTTGCGATTTTTTTGCGACTTTTATTTGAAACACGTCGCCAAACCTTTAGTAGACAACCAATATAGAAAGTATCTGCAGGATTTCTACAAGACACTTTGGGGAACATCAATCAATAAAGGCGTAACTTGCGCCAAAAAAATATAGATTAGAAATGAAAAGTGACGATTTATTTCCTCTTATGTATCACGGCGCACCCCACTTTAAAAAAATGTGACTTTTTAAAATACAAACTTTATAAACTTGATTATCTGCCTATTTCTCTCTATTTGTGACATTTTAACACTATTGGCACTAAAATGAGGCTTTTTTTTTTTTTAAACCAAAAAGCACCATTTCAGCCACCCCCTGCAACATTTCCAGTGGTAAATTGCGACTTTTGTATTGGGATGTTTTTGTTATTGTTTCGTTTTTGTTGAATGTCAATTATTGACAAAACCCTGTTGTTTAGCCCATTTATATTAGATAAAAATAAATGCCTCCTGTTTTAATACTTACCTATCACTTGTTCCCACGACAGGTTAGTTCTCTTTTAATAAATGCGACTTTTTGACAAAAAGTCGCATCTTTCTGCCATAAATGCGTTTTAATTGTCCAGAACTATTTAAGCCATTTCTGAGCCATGAAAGACAGACATAAAGAATCACAAGGTCCAATCCAGACAAACGGGCAGCTCACCTTTCAGCTCTTATAGAATTGACCATACCAGGAGTATCCAGGAGGATCTAAACAGAAAAAGACCATAAAGTGTTTCATGTGCAAGCACTTCTATGAAAAGTATTCGACATTTTTTCAAACCAACACGTAGATCTGAATAATTTTGTAATTGTGTGTAATTAATAATTTTGTATGGCCACTGAGTTACTCAATAAAATCTATCTGTATAGCGCCACCTGCTGTTTGTTCTTTTCATTATTTCTCCCTCCACCTCACTGAGGTGGTCGCACATGCTCAGTTCTATCCTTCAACTGCCACCAGCCCATCTTCTGTCATAATCTGAGATAGTCACAGGGAGAGAGAGCTGCAGCAGAAAGGACATGCACCCCAACAATGGACACACTTCCTGAACTAAATGTAGCAGAGCAACTGGAGCAATAAATGGGCAAATCTCGGGGTGGGGGTGGGTGAACTACAGGGCTTGTTACAGCTTTCATGATGTCTGATTTTCATTTTTTACCTGAATCAAGGGTTGACCCCTTCAAGACCTACACTGCAACTTTGTAGCTGTGTGACATTACGATTTTAATGACATGCTGCTAAATCACAACTAATGATAGTCAATTTGGTAGGGTTGAAATCCAAAAGGTTTGGATTTGTCGCAACTGTCGAGTTGCATTTGCTTAAGGGCTCATGCACACGACCGTATGTATTTTAAGGTCCGCAAGGGATCCGCAGAAAATACGGATGACATCTGTGTGCATTCCGTATTTTGCTGAACAGAACAGCTGGCACCTAATAGAACAGTACTATCCTTGTCCGTAATGCAGACAATAATAGGACATGTTCCATTTTATGCGTAACGGAAATACGGACATATGGAAACGGAATGCACACGGAGTAATTTCCGTTTTTTTTTTGCGGATGCATTGAAGTGAATGGTTCTGCATACGGTGCGCAAAAAAAAAAAAAAAAAAAAAAGGGGGAACGGACACGGAAAGAAAATAAGTTTGCGTGCATGAGCCCCAAAGGCTCCATTCAGACGTCCACACTTTGCGTCCGGATCCGTCCCACAATTATGCGGAACGGGTGCGAACCCATTCGTTTTCAATGGGGACGGAAAAGATGCGGACAGCACACAGTGCAGCTGCGGACAAGAATAGGCATTTCTATTGGGGTGCCGGCCCGGTGTTTTGTAGATCCGCAAAAGACTGCGGATGTGTGAATGGACCCTTAGGTTGCAGCTGGACCACATTCACTATAGTTAGTTGTGATTTAACATCACTGTGTGAAGCTATCCTAAAATATTGCCTAGCGCCACATAAAAGAACATACAGCACTACAGTCTCACATCCACACAAGAAGTGTTAGGAAGGGAATGCAGGAAGGCAGGAATCTCAGGTCTATCAGGCAAACCATGCAAATATATTGCTACTGCTATATCAAAAGATCGAGATGTAGTCGACATTTTTGCCTAGATCTATTCAGAGTCCTACAGGATTTACAGCTGTAATCTACTTGCTAGCATAAAACTGCAGTCAGACTTAATAGTAAAAGGCATGGAAATGTACTAAAAGAGTAATGAAATGTTTATACTTACCACTCCAGACCTGCCTCACTCCAGTGACAACGGTCCGATCCTCTCAATCTCTGCAGCTACGACATCCTGTATATTGCACAGAACCACTGCAGCCTATCATTGGCCTCAGCAGTATGCAGCACGAGACCAGTGATTGGCTGCAGCAGTCACACACGGTATACAGGCATGTCAACGCTGCAGTCATAAAAACACAGCATGGTGGGGGGGGGGGGGGACTGGAGTGGCAGGAAGGAGGAATGGAGGGAGTATAAGTTCTGTTCTTACTTTAATATCTTGCCATGTCTTACCCAAATTAGCTTTTTAACTGGGACAACCCATTTAACAACTTGGTCTAGTCATCTGCAATCTGGGATCCAGCAACTTCATTTCACATTGTACAGTACTGAATCTTGATACAAAACTACAGTCCTCAGCGTGCTGGGAGTTGTAGTTCTGTAACAGCTGGAGAGCTACCAAATAGAGCCCACTGCTGTACGGTGTGGGGTTTAAGGAAATCTAACACTGGCTTCACAAAGTTATTCATGTTTTAGGTACTCGACATGTACTTACCATCTGGGTGTCTCCTTCTGTGAGAATACCTTGCGCTTTGCAGCGTGTGGTGTGCACCTTACTGGATACAGGAAAAACCTAGACACACAAGAGTATTTTATCTGGTGAAAACCTTCACACATTGTCTGTTAGCATTTAAAAGGGTTTTCCGACATTTTATTACTGATGACCTGTCCTCTGGATAGGTCATCAGTATCTGATCGGTGGGGGTCTGACACCCGGGACCCCCGCCGATCAGCTGTTTTGAGACGGCACCAGAGCTGTGAGTGCCGATGCCTTCTTTCAGCTTACCAAGCACAAGGACGTACATTGTAAAGAGTCTGTGCTTGGTACTGCAGCTCAACCGCATTCACTGCGCCATGTGACTGATGAATGTGCCGTCACTTATCCTAAGGAAAGCTGGAGGATAGGTCATCAGTATTTAAAGGTTTGAAAACCCCTTTAGTTAGTATAAGGCCTCATGCACACGGTAGGATTTTTGGTTCGCGTCAAATCCGCATTTTTTCTGGATCGCATGCAGACCTATTCATTTCTATAGGACCGCAAAAAATGCGGACAGCACACAGTTCTCATCTGTTTGCTGTCCGCGTCCATACAGCCATTACGCAAATTATAGAACATGTCCTAATCTGTTTTGCGGACAAGAATACACATTTTTATAATAGGGACCGAGGAAAGTGTGGGACGCAATCGGCCGCTATCCGTGTTTTGCAGATCTGTGGTTTGTGGACTGCAAAATACATATTGTCGCATATGCATGTTGCCTAATATGACGATAAAATGACATAATTGTATAGATCTTGTGCTCCGCTGCCCGACAGTGATACTGCACCACTAGGCGCTTTACTTCTTCTAGGACGCTTCTCTGGTTTGGCCTATGCCGCTCCTGAGAGGTTCCTCATGCACGCTTCTGAAAAAGCTGGAGAACTGTGCTCTGCAACTAACAGATCAAGCTCCCTCTTCTCTTAGGGTACTTTCACACTTGCATTTTTTTTTTCTGGCATAGAGTTCCGTCCTAGGGGCTCTATACCGGAAAAGAACTGATCAGTTTTATCCCTATGCATTCTGAATGGAGAGAAATCCGTTCAGGATGTCTTCAGTTCAGTCTTTTTGACATTTCAGGACGGAGATAATACCGCAGAATGCTGCGGTATTATCTCCGTCCAAAAACGGGAAAAATAAATAACAGATTCGTCTCTCCGCATGACAAGCGGAGAGACGGATCCGTTCTTGCAATGCATTTGTAAGACGGATCCGTAGCCAGATCGCCGGATCACTCTGCTGCAAGTGTGAAAGCACCCGTAACAATGTTTTAAGCATTTTATTAAAGCTATATATTAAAAATGGTTCTCCACCAAATTAAACAAATCAGTCTGGTGGTGCGAGTTGGAGTCTGGAATTTGTATAAATATTTCCAGCTCGACAGAACTCACATCCACCAATAGTATCTGAGAGCTAAATGTAGGGCCCACACATCAGGTGGGACACAGTAGCCAGGCCACTACAGTATACTGACACCCACTACATATAAATCCCAATAGTTATTGGAATGTAGGTGCAGTCACCTAGCGGTCTAGTTGTTGATAAATCTCCCTTTAGTTATACATATTTATTTATGCCCTCAGATTAATGGGCTCGACATGGATGTAAATAACATAAGTGGCGCTCAGCGTTGTTCGCATTAACTATGTGTCACTGATAGAAGCGCTCTTTCACTCGACGCGTTTCTTTACCGCAATAATGAGGTTGTTCATCAGCCGCAGTTAAAGAGCACTACTCGATTGGTACCACACACCTAGTGATGAGTGTGTGGTTAATGAACATGGAGCTGCACACCTCTGATGGCGTGTATACAGCAAAGATGAAGGTTCTAGTTCAAACACACCGACCACAGTGCTGCACACCTCTGATATCGCGCGTGCAGCACATTAGAGCCTCCGGCATGTGATAGCTCGCTGCTGTAGAACCAGACAATACCCAGCTGCACCAGAGCCAATTAGGAAAAAAAACAAGGCTATATAGATTAGTCAATGTTTTCCATCAAACCCTCTCTTTTCTTTCAAAGAGATTCTGCAGCAGCTGGGACATGTACTATAAGTTATGATGTACCGCAAGGATAAGAAGCCTATAACACTTCTATGGAAGTTCTGAGAACAGCCGAGCAAGGGTCCATGCTGGAAGTTGTAGCTTTAGAGCAGCTGATATGCCAAAGGTTGCAGACCCTTGATGTACTGTAACATCTATAGCCTCATGCCGTTATAAGGCCTGGGGACTGCTTGATGAAATGTGAAATTCTTAACATAACATCATACAGAATATGATGTATATCTTGAATATAAGCCTTGTGTGATGCTCTTTACCTTTCTGCCCAAAAGCTGATTGGATAAGGTTGATTTCCCTGCATTGGGAGCTCCTATAATAGCAAGTTTTAGGACTTTTGGGTTCTCTGGTTGGTCAGGAGAATGCTTTAATAAACGGTCTTGATCATCTACAAAAGAGAGAAACGTATTTAGTCTGAACGGCAGAAAATGGGCAAAAGACACGAATGGTAAAGGTTGATGCAATATTTGTAAAGCTGGCCATACGGCTTAGATGACATTTAACCGAGTATTTGGGTTGGATTGGTAGACCATCTAATGTGTATGGGGGCCGCCCCGAATAACCACTCCACAGTGGCAGATCTTGGATTATGGTGAAGTAAGAAGGAATAGTTGTGATCCGAATGCTCATTCACCAGACAGATCTCATACATTTTGCACACTTAAAGGGGTTCAAAAGACAGGTGATAAATATCTGATTGTCGGGCGCTCCCACCAATCACTAAAATGGGGTCCTTAGCCCCCCATATGTCCTCACAGTGAAGAGAACTTTGAATGGAGCTGTCTCCTAGCATGCTCAGTGACACTCAGTTCAAAGTCTATGGGACCCCTGGAGATAGAGCTCTCAGCTGTTTCTGTTAGCTCCACAGACTCTAGCGGCAAGGGGTAAGCTTGACTGCAGCTCCACTCCAACTGCTGCTCATTGCAGATGTCCCATGAGGAGAAACAAGCGTGTCTGGATCCCTGTTCCATTATGGATAGTAGATAAGTGTCTACTGCAGGACAATCCCTTAAAAACACCACACACATTATAGTTTTTTTTTTTTTTTGCAGCTCTTGGCAGGTTTGGACAAAAGTCTATTGTGTATGGGGAACAGATTCTCCCATGAGGGATGATTCAGGGGGGAGAAAAGGATGGGGTACTTTGAATTGTAATCCTTTTTTTCCTCCGGGAAGATACACATCACCAGCAGCATCTGGCAGTGGCTTTCTTCTCTCTGCCCATTGAAAACACAAACATGCTCCACCAAACTGAGCATTTATATGAATGGAGGTGATGGGAGGGATAGCGATCTGATGGTCCGAGCATTTATATGAATGGAGGTGATGGGAGAGATAGCGATCTGATGGTCCGAGCATTTATATGAATGGAGGTGATGGGAGAGATAGCGATCTGATGGTCCGAGCATTTATATGAATGGAGGTGATGGGAGAGATAGCGATCTGATGGTCCGAGCATTTATATGAATGGAGGTGATGGGAGAGATGGGGATCTGATGGTCCAAGCAGTTATATAAATGGAGGTGATGGGAGAGATGACGATCTGATGGTCCGAGCATTTATATGAATGGAGGTGATGGGAGAGATAGGGATCTGATGGTCCAAGCATTTATATAAATGGAGGTGATGGGAGAGATGGCGATCTGATGGTCTGTGCAGTTATATAAATGGAGGTGATGGGAGAGATGGCGATCTGATGGTCCGAGCATTTATATAAATGGAGGTGATGGGAGAGATGGCGATCTGATGGTCCGAGCATTTATATAAATGGAGGTGATGGGAGAGATAGCGATCTGATGGTCTGTGCAGTTATATAAATGGAGGTGATGGGAGAGATGGCGATCTGATGGTCCGAGCATTTATATAAATGGAGGTGATGGGAGAGATAGCGATCTGATGGTCTGTGCAGTTATATAAATGGAGGTGATGGGAGAGATGGCGATCTGATGGTCCGAGCATTTATATAAATGGAGGTGATAGGAGAGATGGCGATCTGATGGTCCAAGCATTTATATAAATGGAGGTGATAGGAGAGATGGCGATCTGATGGTCCAAGCATTTATATAAATGGAGGTGATAGGAGAGATGGCGATCTGATGGTCCGAGCATTTATATAAATGGAGGTGATGGGAGAGATGGCGATCTGATGGTCCAAGCATTTATATAAATGGAGGTGATGGGAGAGATGGCGATCTGATGGTCTGTGCAGTTATATAAATGGAGGTGATGGGAGAGATGGCGATCTGATGGTCCGAGCATTTATATAAATGGAGGTGATGGGAGAGATAGCGATCTGATGGTCTGTGCAGTTATATAAATGGAGGTGATGGGAGAGATAGCGATCTGATGGTCCGAGCATTTATATAAATGGAGGTGATAGGAGAGATGGCGATCTGATGGTCCAAGCATTTATATAAATGGAGGTGATAGGAGAGATGGCGATCTGATGGTCCAAGCATTTATATAAATGGAGGTGATGGGAGAGATGGCGATCTGATGGTCCAAGCATTTATATAAATGGAGGTGATGGGAGAGATGGCGATCTGATGATCCGTGCAGTTATATGAATGGAGGTGATGGGAGAGATGGCGATCTGATGGTCCGAGCATTTATATTTGCATGGAGGTGATGGGAGAGATGGCGATCTGATGATCCGTGCAGTTATATGAATGGAGGTGATGGGAGAGAAAGTGATCTGCCGGTCCGAGCATTTATATTTTTATGAAGGTGATGGGAGAGAAAGTTGTCAGATGAACTGTGCACATATGTGCGAGTCAGGAGAGATAGCTGTCTGATGAACTGAGGGTTTGGGTGTATGGGGAAGTTGGGAGAGATAGGCGTCTGTTGAAGAAGCGTTCAGTGATACAGTGTACATTTACCTTTATTGAAGGAGATAGCTGGGGCCTGTGGGCTGAGAAGTTCACTGGTGGACTCATGCTTGTTCACCCCCAATAAGGATCCAATAGCAGAGTCTTTTGCATACAGACATGCAGCTAATCTATTAACCCTTTGATGTTCTCTCTTCCTTAGGAGTATGACAGTTCCTGTAAAAATAAAAGGAACACAAAGCATATTAGAGAAAGAAAACTAGTTAAAGCTACAGAAAAGAGTAAAATCTATGGCAGAAGTTAAAGGGGTTCTCCAGGAATTAAGAAAATGAAAATACTTAAATATTACTTTATTATAAATATATTCCCAAATGCCTTTCATTAGTTATAATGGCTTGTATTGTCTGGGGAGCAATTATTAGGGAAAAAATAAAATGGCCACCGTCCTATTAGTACACACAACACCTGTCCTGATCACACAGGAGGACACGTTACGTCACAACACTGAGATAAAGAGCTGCCTCATCCTCCTCTCCTACTTGTCAGGGATTATGAATACAGATAATAAGATCTTCAACTGAATCTCTGTAAGAATTTGGTTCATGAGGAGACATGAAGTACCCGAGAGGACGGACAGGACAGACTGTGGTAATGGAGACTGCATACAAGTGGTGCTGCTCGTCTCCTCGTAATCTCCATTCCGACAGGGATTCAGCTGAAGACCATATTAAACTGTTTTCAGGATTATAATCCCTGTCAAGTAGGAGAGGAGGATGAGGCACCTCTTTAGCTCAGTGTTGTGAAGTAAGGGTACTTTCACACTGGCGTTTTTGGATCCGCTTGTGAGATCCGTTTCAGGGCTCTCACAAGCGGTCCAAAACGGATCAGTTTTGCCCCAATGCATTCTGAATGGATAAGTATCCGTTCAGAATGCATCAGTTTGGCTCTGTTCAGTCTCCATTCCGCTCTGGAGGCTGCTTGCAGCGTTTTGGTGTCCGTCTGATGAAACTGAGCCAAACGGATCCGTCCTGACATACAATGTAAGTCAATGGGGACGGATCCGTTTTCAATGACACAATAGAAAACGGATCCGTCCCCCATTAAATTTCAATAGTGTTCAAGACGGATCCGTTTTGCCTATGTTCATGATAATACAAACGGATCCGTTCTGAATGGATGCATGTGGTTGTATTATCAGTGCGGATCCGTCTGTGCAGATACATGACGGATCCGCAGAAGACGCCAGTGTGAAAGTAGCCTAACTTGTCCTGCTGTGTGATTAGGACAGGTTTTATGTGTACTAATATGACAGCGGACATTTTATTTTTCCTAATCATTGCACTCTAGACAAAATAAGCCATTCTAACCAATAAAAGGTATTTGGGAATATATTTAAAATAATGTAATATTTAAGTATTTTCATTTTTTTAATTCCTGTAGAACCCCTTTAAGATGCACGCTGGTCAGTTTCTCTTTGGCTTGAAGAATGTCACAGGCCAGGTATGTCATAATCACAAGCCAACTGTAGCTGCATCTGGCACATGCACAGTGAAAACAGGTCCCCCGGCCTCATCTGTGCACGCATCGGATGCTGCTGGCAGTGGCTTATGAAGACGTACCTGTCCTCTGGGATGTCAATCAAACCAGGAGAGGGACCAGTCAGCCTGACTCTTCCATGAAGCTGCTCCTCTCCCATTATTCCTGACATGGATCAGAACAAATTGCACAGAATACAAAATGACATCACTGTGAACCTGTCACCGTCCTGAAGACCAGGTTGGTAGCAGCTTAGCTTCAATCCAGATGACAGGTTACCCTAAAGGGGTTATCCAGACCTGTAATGCCCACCTCTGCTGCTTCCAGTCTCCTATGCAGCCAATTACTGGCTGCAGCACTGCTGTGCCTCCAAGTGCCACATGACTGCTGAGGTCAGTGAATGGCTGCAGCGGTACACATGACAATGGATGGGATGTCACATTTCGGGTCCACATGGGAACGGAAGCAGCAGGGGCAGGACCCTCAGTGCTGCAACAGAGTGTCAGTTAACAGGCAAGTACCTTTTTTCTTTAGGCTGAGCACTTTCAGGGCCATAAGGAAAACTGCTGTGGTGGTTGGGAAGCCCCTTTAAAGGGGTTTTCCGGGAGTAAAATACTGATGACCTACCCTCAGTATAAGCATAGGTCATCAATAGCAGATCGATAGGGTCTTTGGCTAGGGCTAGACGACGACATTTGTTGCAGTAATGTCGCGCAACATATTTTATAATGTTAGTCTATGGTGTCGCACTGCAACATACGATAGTTTTTTGCGACTGTCATGTAGCAGCCAGTCATTTTTCAGTGCGACACCATAGACTGCCATTATAAAATAGGTTGCGTGATATGAATGTCGAGTGACATGTTGCAGTGTAGCTGTACCCTATATGTAGTCGTGTATCCCTAGACTAACTCCCAGCACCCCAGACTAATCAACTCTTTGAAGAGGTGCTCCGGAGAGCACTGTGGCCCCTTCCTAGGCCAGTGACGTCACATTCATCGGTCATACAGCCTATATGCAATACCAAGCACAGCCACTATCCAACGTAGAGCGCTGTGCTCGGTATGCTGTAAGGAGGCCGCAGCTTCTTCGAACAGCTGAACATGATGGTGCTGGTAGTTGCATCCCCACTGATTAGATACAGATGACCTTTCCTGAGGACAGTTCATCAGTATTCTATTCCTGGAAAAATCCCTTTAAGTAACGCTCCTTCAATTACTTGTCTCCAAGACAAAGAAAAAGAATTGTGTCATGCTCAATCACCCTACATCACATCATCTCTACAGCTCTGTATACAGCCAAGTCATTGCTAGTATACAATGGCGCAGTCAGTATTGGTGCCAAGTGCGGCACAGGGGCTAAATACAGTCCTGGGTCACACAGCAGAATGACCATAATGCTTGCAAGCTCTTTGCATTCAGATAGAAAACAGGGTTTTTCTACAGGTGACAGACATTAAAGGGGTCCTCCAGGATGCTTCCTGCTGCTGTGTTCGGGCTCCCGAGCGGTCTTCAGGTCCCCACCTGTAGACTTCCTGCATGGACGTGGGCAGTGCCCTGCAACCAATGACTGGTCTCAGCAGGGATGTGTCCCCCTGTCATTGGCTGCAGCGTCACATGTGACCCTGTCTAAGCAGGAAATCTACAGGCACACAGGGCCAGCGCTACCGTTAGGCGAACTAGGCGTTCGCCGGGGGCGCCGTGGTGAGCTCCCCCTGTCTGGGGCTGCAGCGCTGGGCAAGCGGCTCTTGAGCCACTCCCAGCGCCATTACAGGGGGGCCAGGAGGTGGAGGTCCTTCTTAAATATGGCAGAGCAGGCACCTGCATACCCTGATGGCAGGTGCCTGCTCTGCCAGTAAATTACCGGAGCAGAGAAGGCGGGCGGCAAGGGAGGCTGTTCTAGCAGCTCCTCACTCCTCCCTCGCGCGCCCTCTGTGGAGCCGGAATATGACGTCATTCCGGCCCCAGCATACTAAACGGCGCGCTGGAGGACTGAGGAGCTGCACCACACTGGACCCCAGGGAGGTGAGTGTCTGTTTGTGTGTGTATGTCTGTCTGTCTGTCAGTGAGTGTATGTCTGTATGTCAGTGAGTGAGTGAGTGTGAGTGTGTGTGTGAGTGTGTGTATGTATGTCAGTGAGTATCTGAGTGATTGTATGTCCGTCAGTGTGTGCGTGACATGGTAGGGGGGGGGGCCCTAGGGCAGCAAAAATCCTTGCACTGGCCCTGCAGGCACAAACCAAAATTATGATAAGGGCAGGCCCGGAACCCAAACAGAACAGGTATGTATGGCTCCTGCTGGATAACGGGAAAATATGGTGACGGTCCAAGGCAAGGAAATCACAGAGGTCATATTACTGTTACAGCCTGCGTGCTAAGGTGCACAGAGATGAGGACACCCCAGATTTTGACAATGCAGTACTTGGTTACAGGCTGACAGGACATGCTGGGAGCAGTAGTCTGACACGTTGCAGTCCTAATCGTTGTATAGTGTAATAAGCGTGTCAGGCACATACAGCAAAGACCAAGGTAACGTGCTGCTGCAGAACTACAAGTCCCAGCGCTCTCTACAAGCTTGTTGGTGCAGCTCCCTGATATCAGGTACGTCATCACGGCGCGCCATCACTGACCTGCCCCTTTGCTCTCAGCCACCACACGGACGGCTCTGACCGACCTGAGCACCGCGCACCACATCCTTCTCACCGGCCCCTGGTTATTATATCACTCATGGGCGCCGCCATATTGTACACCTGTCGCCTCACTTGGTGACGTCGTGTCTGCGACAACACGAGCGCGGCGCACCGACGCCATCTTTACTCCGGGCAATATGAAACGCCTGGAACGCTCCAAACCACGAGTTTTACTGTTTCACAAACCTTTTCATGTTAAAATCCGTGGATAATGCCGTGGCACACTGCTGGCCTATGATTTTAACATTTAGGGGGGTGATATTATCAAACTGTATAACTATTGTGGAATACTAAGTGTGTATGGCTGCCCTGGCTTTATTCCTGTATTAGGACACGTTTTGTTTCTTATGCACACACCATTTTTCCCCATCACAATTTGTTTAATTATTGTTTTTGTGTCACTCTGAGAGACATAATTTAATATATATATTTTTATTACTTTTTCATTCTTTCTTTTTTGCCCTTACTAGCGCCGCAGGTTCATGAGGTCTTGGGTAGTGTTGAGCGAACTTCTGTTTTCAAGACCATAAGTTATGGTCCGTGGTGGCGGAATCCATAACAGAATTCTTAGATAACCCGAACCTTGTACGCCGAACTTGAAACCACAAGTTCGCTCAATGCTAATCTTGGGGAGTCATTTACAAAGTAATTTATGCCATTTTTTGGTGTAAAAAAGTCACAAGACCTCATTTTGAGACTTTTTAAAAACGCATGCGAAAAACGCATGCAGTCTGTTCATTGCGGTTTTGATGCAGAGTTAATTGCACCGCATGTGGTCGTTTCTTCAGCTTGTACATGGATTTATGCAAACCCCATACAGATACAGGTCCTACTCATACCTTGCAGATTTTATTAATATTTAGGACCAGTATTTAGATGCCAAAATCAGGAGTGGATGCAATGAAGAGAAGTAGAAACCTTTCCATTATATTCCCTGGGGCACGTCAATTGTGAGTGGTGAGTTGCGCCACATTCTGCCTAAAAAGTCGCCCTTTCATGAAGACGTGTGCCTGCTTTCAGCTCACTTGTGCCACGTTTTTATGTGTATACTAATTAGACCAGTCTTGGGCTACTTTCACACTAGCGTTTTTGCTGAGTCCGGCAAACGCTTCTGTTACAGATAATACAACCGTCTGCATCCGTTATGAACGGTTTCGGTTGTATTATCTGTAACATAGCCAAGACGGATCCGTCATGAACTCCATTGAAAGTCAATGGGGACGGATCCGTTTTCTCTGACACAATAGAAAACAGATACGTCCCCCATTGACTTTCTAGCGCCGCATCCCATGATGAAAAGTAATCCGCATCATGCTGTGGTTTGCTCTCTGGTATGAGAACGCAACCAAACGGAACGGAGTGCATTTTCGAGCATTCTGTTCTGTTCAGTTACGTTTTGTCCCCATTGACAATGAATGCAAGCGTTTTTTTTCCGGTATTGAGACCCTAAGACAGATCTCAATACCGGAAAATAGAAACAGTAGTGTGAAAGTAGCCTTAGTGAGTATGAACCTGTCGTACTGATAAATAACCACTAGAGGTCAGACTAATTACAATACTCCTAGTCTCATTTATGAAGTGTCGTGCGACTTTTAATAAATAGTTGGCAAAAGAAAGACAGACGAAGCAAATACACCTGTCTTAGGCTACTTTCACTCTAGTGGCAGCCTTCTCCAGCAAGCTGTTCCGGCGGGTGAACAGCCTACCGGATCCATGCTTCCGCTAATGAACGCGTGCCGCCGGAGGTCCGCTCTGGCCCAATTGACTATAATGGGGGCGGGCCTCTCTGGCGGCACGCGTGCATTAGCGGCAGCATGGATCCGGCAGGCTGTTCACCCGCCGGAACAGCTTGCTGCAGAAGGCTGCCACTAGTGTAAAAGTAGCCTAATTGTACACCTAAAAACAGGCGATCTTGATAATTGTGCCCCCTAAGTTTAGGATCTGCTTCTGGTTTTAGGTTCAAAATACTGACCATATTTGCAGTGTGTGAATAAGGTCATATAAGACAGAGTCAGAAAATTTCTGCAACAAACCTGTCGCGTGTGAGTGTACCTTAAAGGGGTTGCCTGGGTTCAGAGCTGATCCCGGACATATCCCCATTTTCACCCCTCTAACATGAATTGCTCCGATGCTCTCTCTTGCCCTGCGCTGTATCGTGCAGGGCAAAGGCTTGTTTGTTTCTATTTTGACACTGCTAGGTGAAGGCTTCTGCCAAGCTGTGCTCCCAGTGACGTCACTGGCACTGATGACGGGCTTTAGTGCTGCCCTAACCGTTTTTCAGGCTAGGGCAATGCTAAAGCCGGCCCAGCAGTGCCAGTAATATCCCTGGGCTCACTGCTAGGCGGAAACCCGGTATGTCACCAGATCTCCCTAGAGGCTCTGCTCTCTCTGCAACTGCCACGCCCTCTGCACTTTGACTGACGGGCAGTTGTTTTTACTGCCTAGCCCCGTCAATCAAACCGCAGAGGCGCAGCAGTTGCAGAGAGAGCAAAGCCTCCGTTGCTCCTAGAGGCTCATTTGCATATATTAAAACTTCATTTTTCTCAGCAATGCGGACACATATGAACATGGGACCAACACAGATGCCTTCAGCTGCCGAGCGCACATGTAACGGGTCAGCCAGTGTCATAGGGACAGATCTGCTCACTAACAATTACGTATAAGGCCGTCCACAACCGGTCCCCTCCGTACATCCCTGAGCTACCTTCCCGATACATCCCCACATGTAATCTCCGATCCTCACATGACCTCCTTCTCTACTCTCTATCACCCCCCCCCCCCAAATCGCCTCCAGGATTTCTCCAGTGCATCCCCCATACTCTGGAACTCTACCCCAACATAGACGCTCACCTACTGTGGAAACCTTCAAGAGAAACCTGAAAACCCACCTCTTCAGACAAGCCTACAACCAGTGACCCTGCTGCTGCTATACCACCATGACCAATTTTAGTCTACTTTCACACTCGCGTTTCAGCTTTCCGTTTGTGAGATCCGTTCAGGGCTCCCACAAGCGGTCCAAAATGGAGTTT
This sequence comes from Bufotes viridis, assembly GCA_033119425.1. Lineage (NCBI taxonomy): Eukaryota > Metazoa > Chordata > Amphibia > Anura > Bufonidae > Bufotes > Bufotes viridis. The sequence goes on from CM065591.1 coordinate 74,986,045, forward strand.
GCATTCTAATGCTTGTAGCGTTTTGTTGTCCGTCCGATGAAACCGAGCCAAATGGTTTTCACTGGCACAATAGAAAACCGATCCGTCCTCCATTGACTTTCAATGGTGTTCAAGACGGATCCGTCTTGGCTATGTTACAGATAAGACAAAAGAATCTGTTCTGAACGGATACATGCGGTTGTATTATCAGCACGGATCCGTCAAAGGCGCTTTAACCCCTTCAGGACACGTCGGTTTTTATTTTTTTACTCTCTGCCTTCCTAGAATCATAACTTTTTTTATTTTTCCCTTTCATATAGCCGTGCGAGGGCGTGTTTTTTTGGACAAGTTGTACTTTCTAATCGCATACAATGAAGTGAGAAGCTGGAAAAAAATACCAAACCGGGTGGAATTGGAAAATCCCTCCGGCAATTCTGCCACAGTTTTACGGGTCTTGTTTTCCTAAGCAGTAAAACGGACATGTTACCGTCACGCTCTGGGTCAGTACGATTACGGTACCATATTTATATATAGTTTTTATTGTGTTTTAATACTGAAAAAAAATAGAAACGTTGAAAAAAATAATTTTTTTTTAATCGCCATGTAATGATTTTTTTTTATATTTCAGTCTGCGGAGATGATGTGAGGACTAATATTTTTTTTTATTTTTTATTTTTTTTTGGGGGGGGGGGTGATCTGTACTTTTCAATTACGGTATATCATTTTGGGGTGTGTATAACTTTTTGATAATTTTTTTTTTTTTTTCAATTTTTTGGGGGTTAAGTAACGAAAAAATGTTTCCAGGCATAAATGTTAGTAAATGTGCTGGGGCTAAGGTCCCAGACCAGTCCCAAGTAGCGAGGACAGCGTAAAAATTACCATGCAGCAAAAATTGTTGTCACGCGGGTGTTAAAAAGGGGTCTTGAAACTTTTTTTTAAGCCAAATAGTGGCATGGAGATATTAGTAAATGACCCCCAGTCTTCTATTGTAGTATGGGACTTGCAGAGATCCACATCCGATGAACATAATAGATTCGATTTTCAGTTGCAAAAATTTATGCAAACAAAGTACTTTTTTGGGCCACTTCATTTCAGTGGGGCTACATGCACACAGCAGTAAAAAAAACGTCCGTTAAAAACGGACACACTCAGTTTTTCATGGCCATTCTGCATCAGTGTGTGCATCCATTTTCTGTCTGTGTGTCCCTTTTTAATGTCCGTTTTGCATCAGTTTTTCATGTCCGGTAAAAACGTGTAATTTTTTAATAGTGCCCTCAGCTTTATTAATGCCCCCCCCCCCCCAAAAAAAAAAAAAAATTCTACTCTATGGGGGACATTATTTAAGATCTTAAATAATGCCACCCATAGTGTAGTAAAAATTTTCCTTAACACCCCCAGCTTTAATAATGCCCCCATCGTGTCCCACAGCCATAAAAAAAAAAACCTCACCTTATCCACTTGCTCGCGCTGCAGTTACTTCTCTCTTCACAGAACGGAAGGTGCGCGATGACGTCACTGCGCACTCTCACGTGATTACATCACCACGCACGACGCAGGTCCTTTTCAATGAAGAGAGAAGAGACTGCCGCACCGCAAGCATCTGGATGAGTTGAGTGCTTTGGGAGACTATGGGGGCATTATTTGAAATACCAGGCACATTTTTTAACCCACAATGTACCCGTTTTTAGACGGGTGCACTCCTGTCAATCGGCCGTTAAAAACGGTCCCATTGATTTCAAAGGGGTCCGCACGGCCGTGGAAACGGCCAAAAATAGGACATGTCCTATTTTTGGACGGACGCTATTCTCTGGCCGTTAAAAGAACGGCAATGTGAATAGCCCCATAGATTTTACCTGGTGCTAAAAATGGCCGTGTGACAGACGTTACTTAGACGGCCGTCACACGGCCATTTTTCACTGTCGTGTGCGTGAGGCCTAAGAAAATGGAAAACACTGGAAATAGGCAGCCATAAATTAGTGAGCTGTACGTACCTAGCGGATCCAGCACTACTAGAGCAGTTCTCCTGGCTGCATGTAACAAGAAGTAAACAAAACGTTACCGTTGCAGCCAATCACTGGCCTCAGAGGTGCACTGAGAAGGCAAGTGATTGGCAGCAGTGGTCATGTCTTATCTGAGTGATGTCACCGTTGCAGTCAGGTAAGCTTAGCCCAGTATAGAGAACTGGAGCCACAGGGCTAGAGCTGTTATTTGGGCACTATATGAAGGTATTAACTTGCCACTAGTGGCAGTATTTTTGTGAATTGTGTGGTAGTATTTTGGCCACTATATGGTAGTATAATTTCACCACTATATGGTAGTACATTGGATGCAGTATGACAGTATTACTGCTGTATGGTGGTATCATTTGGGCACCATATTGGAGTATGGAGTAGTTTTAACAATGGGGGAGATTCGTGATAAAGCTTTATTGACAAATGATACGGCTACATGGCGATATTGGGCTTGACACTGCTGGATATTTTTGCGATTCTGGGTTTGCGGAAAACGTGAGAGTCGCACCGCGATCCCATTCATTTCTATGGCTGCCCTGCTAGACTGCGATACCTGGGTGCGCGACACGTGTCACGCCCAAAATCGGCATGTAGCCGAACCCAAAAGGGAATGGCTGGTTTGTAAAAATAATTGCAAATAGGTCTCAATCTATTAATTGTGACATACATCTGAATGTCACACTATAACTTACTGTCCCGAGGAGCACACCGTTGGCTGCTCAGTGCATGCGCAGAAGAGGATCCGTCCAGGGGCAGACAGACAGCGCCGGTGATGAGGGTGAATGACGTCACCACCACCATCTTCTTGCACCCAATGGCGACACAATAAAGATTAGGACTTATCTGCAATCATTTTTACAAACTACCTTCCCCTTTAAAGACAGATATGACGTCTTCTCTTTACTGAAATCTACTCCTGGTTTTGGCTTTAAAAACTGCATAAAAAAAACCTGCCCGTGTGAATATACACTAACTGAAAAACTGACAGCAAGGAATCATAGGGCAACTTTTATTTCTCATGAGCATCTTTATGAAATGAGAGTTGTAAAAGCTGTGATTGGTTGTCACAGGCAGCGAAGACAGTTTCTGTGAGACATTTCTTATGACTTATCTCCAAATAAGCCTCTTTGTGTACTGAGGGGTGTTTCTTTCTATTTACCCATCTTATGGCAATGTGATTTTACAGGAATTATTGCAACTAAAAATCCAAGGGGACATTTTTTTTTTTAAAGACATTGGGGTTCATTTGTTAAGTAGAACTGGCTTAGTTGCCTATAGCAACCAATCAAATTCCTGCTTTCATTTTCCAAAGCAGCTGTCCAAAATGAAAGGTGGAATCTGATTGGTTGCTATGGGCAACAAAACCAGTTCTCCTTTACACTAGTTTGATAAATGACCCCTATTCTTTTTTTATTTTTATATCCAGGACCTCAATCTGTAATATCATTGACCCTCTGTACAGAAGGCTGACGGCAGGTCTGAATACTACATTGCATTGTCCCGTGACTAGGCGCTCACTGCCCTCTTCTACTATGGAGTTCCCTGACACTGCACGTGTGTGAGGCGCTGACGTCACTTCCAGTGTGTGATCCCGGACTGAGCCCGGCCCTGCGCTGTGTGCTGGGGAAGCATCCTCTGCATGGTTCCGCGGCCGTGGACTCCAGGTAAGTTACCGGCAGCCGCTGCTGCCCATATGTCTGTGTAACTGCTCATAGACGGAGCCTGCTCTAGTGACAGGGGCACCTACAGCCAGGGTGTATAGGGGCTGTGCTGTCCTATACTGAGTGCTGGCTGCAGCAGGACAGTCACATCCATCGCTGCTGTGCTGGGTGGAACAAGGTCATGATTAATGAGATCTGCAAAGAGATCCTGTGCACCTGTCAGCAGCAGCAGCCTCCTCCGCAGTGCATGCTCCCATTCATCACCATGTCTCCTGTGGAACTTCTTCCAGGGCAGTGTGTGTTATCTGAGGCTGCAGAATGTCCTCTACATCTCATGTGCATGGTGGAGATTTCCTATAGGCTCCACCGTCCACCGCACATGTGTGATCAGGTTACATACCGCCATCATACCGACTGATCCTGTCATTTTACCAGCAGTTCACAAGATTGCCATTGGTTGGGACATGTTCTGTGCTTTTCATTACGGATGGGCTAAAGATTAACTAATGTGTCTGCACCAAAAAAACTGGCGCAATTTGTCGCACCTAGGAATGCTACCCTTTTTTCCGACACGCTTGTCAAAGGGCATGGGCCTTAGATGCACCATTATGCAGAAAAGTTTTACCACTATTCTGCCATAAAAGTCTGTAAGGGTACTTTCACACTTGCGGCATGACTATCTGGCAGGCTGTTCTGGCGGGTGAACAGCCTGCCGAATCCGCCATGCCACAAGTACCCGTGTGCTGCTGGTCTGTCCCCATTGACTATAATGGGGGTGGGGAGTGGGGCTACAGCGCAGCATAGCAGTGGACCTGCAGTACTTTTAGTCCGGCGATCTCTGCCCGTGCTGCGCCGTAGCTCCGCCCCCTGCCCCATTTTAGTCAATGGGGACGGAGCAGCAGCACGGGTACTTGCGGCATGGCGGATCCGGCAGGCTGTTCATCTGCCAGAACAGCCTGCCGGATAGCCATGCCGCAAGTGTGAAAGTCGGCCTAGGCCAACCAATAACTGGTACAGAGTCAGAGAGGTGTCCATCCCTGAGCCCCTGTGGTAAATCTGCCGCAGGTCTGGACAGCCGGTCTCAGCTTATACCACCTATAGGATTAGAAAATCTGGGCCAATGTTCATGGTCCCCTGTATATAGTATTATCATTGTAAGTATTGAGTTTTTGCTTCGGGTCTGAGTATATAGAGCAGTGGTGGCGAACCTATGGCACGGGTGCCAGAGGCGGCACTCGGAGCCCTCTCTGTGGGCACCCACGCCCTGGAATAAGGCTGTTAGACTCTTCCTGCAATTCATCAGTGCAGGGCGCACTATGAACAGCGCAGGCAGCGCACTGATTGTAGTCAGGATGTTATAGCTAAATGATAAAGTACATGGAAGATATACTGTACTGGACTGTAGCATTTAGGGTAACTTGCTGTGTTGGCACTTTGCGATAAATCAGTGGGTTTTGGGTTGCAGTTTGGGCACTCGGTCTCTAAAAGGTTCACCATCACTGATTTAGAGCAATGTCAGTGACTGAGGAAATTTGTAGACGTCTTTCCTGCATTGAGATCATGACTTGTTTTGCTGTGCTGCTGTTTTTCGTGCCTGTGGTGTTTGGATGTTATGTTCAGTCAGTTCCGGGCTGTCATTATAAAGCCGGCCCGTGCAGCTTCCATTGCATCCTTGAAGGGGTTTTCCCATCTCAGACAATGGGGACATATCGCTAGGATATGCCCCCATTGTCTGATAGGTGCGGGTCCCACCGCTGGGATCTGCACCTACAATGAGAACGGAGCGGCGAAATGAACAGAGGGCGCTGGCTCGGCTATTTCTGTCTGCCCCATAGAAATGAATGGGAGCATGGGCCGCGCATGCGCGGTGCGATCCCATTCGCTTCTATGGGAGCAGCGGGAAGCAGTGCTCCCCGCTTCGTTCTCGCCACAGCACTCCCCGCTTCGTTCTCGTTGTAGGTGCGGGTCCCAGCGGTGGGACCCGCACCTATCAGACAATGGGGGCATATCCTAGCGATATGCCCCCCATTGTCTGAGATTGGAAAACCCCTTTAAAAGGGCAAGAGAGCCATAAAAATTGTCCCAAAACAGAAACTATAATGGCCATATAGATACAAAGAACTGACTGTAAGGGTCATATAGATATATACAAATACTGTAAGGGCCATACATATCCACCCCTGTAGATTGTAAGCCCTTGCGGAGAGTCGTCTCTACTTCTGTACCAGTTTGTAGCTTGTCTTGTTCATGCTTATTGTGTTTTTAGTGTTTTTTTTTTTTGTTTATGTATTTGCACCCCTATTCATATGTACAGCGCCATGGAATGAATAATATTGCATACAAAAACTGTGAGGGCCATACAGATCCATACCATAAAAACTGTAAGGGTCGTGCACACAAATTTCCTCTCTTATTATTGTTTGTTGTTTTTTTTTTGAATTTTTTGTGTTTTTTGCAAATAGTGGGGGAGATTTATCAAAACTGGCATTTTCAATGCCAGTCTTGATATCTCATGCACCACTGGAGGATGCGCTTAAAGGGGTATTCCCATCTCAGACAATGGGGGCATATCGCTAGGATACCTACGTCGAGAACGGAGCCCTGAAAGTGGTGAAGGGCGTATGCGCAGCCGCCCCCATTCATTTCTATGGGGCCGCCGAATATAACTGAGCTCTGGCCCCATAGTAATGAATAGGAGCGGTGGGAGAGCACTTGGTGGAGCCCGGGGTCCTCCAGCCACCACCCTCCCCGCTCCTTTGGTACACAGCATAGAGTCATACAAACAGATGCTCCAGAATTGTTATTCCAAGGGGAATGAATGGAAGTAGTTACTAAGGCGGACTTATCAGGAGCGGTGACGGGTCCTCTTTAATGGAGAAAACTACACATGGCCCCTCTTTCCCATTTTCCCAATAGATGGCGGTCCACCCGTCAGTCTCGTATGCCATATATTCCTGTATTTGGAGCACCCCTTTAAATGACAACATTTATATTGCTTTATCGCCTGTTCCCTATAGTGCAGTGCATTCTCTGGATACTTGATATGACGCTGTGGTGTTTTGTGACCTTTTGGATACTGTTAGGTGAAAGTAAGTAAATGATATATGTAATATACAATGGAAGACAGAACGTTATTACAGCACGTGTCTACTCTGCCAGGGTCAAGCCTCAATCCCCTTTGTATTGCAGTAATCAATTGGAATAAAGGATTTGTATGGAGGAGCCCCGCTGCGTTTCAGGGCCATTTACTAAGACGTCTACCCAAATTTTTGGCATAAAAAAAGTTGCAAGACTGTTTAGACACCAGTGTGAGGAAACTTTGTACGCTGTCCTGAGGAGAAGGGGGACGGGGCATTGTCTCCGGCAAATTCTCTAACATTTACGCCTGGAAACGGTTTTCAAGCCAGTCATGAATTCAGCGTGTAAACTGCTCGTCTTGGATAAATGACCCCCACTGTCTGTAAGTTTTAAGTTTCTTGAACTGTATTGAATCCTTTCTCTGCCAAAAAAAAAAAGAGTGCCAAGAAGTAATTAACAGGAATTAGATAAAAGCCTATTTGTAGAGCTTAGATTTAGATCGATGGCGCTTGCGCACATTGGTGCAGTGTCTGCGCTGTGTGATGCCGCAGTTCTGGGTATGAATAAACATTACGTTCCCTCCTGTACTAATCAAAACCACATGATGACAGGAAAGATTCCGCACCTTTCACTCAATAATCCGCTTCGAGGTGAATGGATTTATAACCGGGCCGACCGTCCGAGGCGCTGAGACCCCTATAAAGTTTATTAGGACCATACGGTGTAATACCGTCTCTTATTTCCCGTCACTTCTGCTGCTTTGATTTCTTTCAGCTTATTTTATGTGAAAATGCACAGGAGAAAAAAAAGAGAACCTTACTATCAATGCAACATAAAGCCCCTCTAAATTCCCCTTATGTTGGCTTGTTTGATGCTGGAAGCTTGTATATTGCCATCTTTCTGAACAAGCAGAGCTGCAGTGCGAAGTATGGAGGAGGGACATAGCATTAGGCTGTGTTGGGCTATCTCCAGCAGCCCACGCAGTGTTACATGGAGGGTTGGACAAAAGGAGGAACATGGGCTCCTGTTCTAGTGATCAGTGGGGGCCACAGAAGTCGGACTCTCTCCTATCTTGTAGATATGGAATAAGTTGTTTTCATGGGACGGTTTTTAATACAAGTTTCTGACCCGAAGCCAGAAGTCGATCCAGCAGAAGAAGTATAAGTGAGTCCTTTTATATCTCTCATTTCCCTCTAACCCACTTATGATAACCCCTCTAGGGTGTGACGTCACCTTTAGAGGGGTTATCCCTTGATAAACCTCTTCCTATCCACAAGATATAAATGTGGGGTCTGCTGCATGGACCCCCAGGATGAATAGAGCACCCAGCTATCTCCATCAGTCCTGTAGACATTGAGAGGAGCAGCAGGTGTGACCACTGCTCCATACATTTGCCTCCAGAATGGGTGGGGTGCTCGGGATCCCCATTCCATGATCAGTGGGGGTCCCAGAGGTTGTACCTCCAAGATCATACCGTTTAAAGGGGTTCTCCTGGCTGTTAATATTGCTAAATATCTGATCGGCGGGGGTCTGACACCTGGAACCCCGGCCGATCAGCTGTCTGAAGAGAAGGATGCAGTCAGCGCATGCCGTCTCCCTTCTCTCTTCCTGCCCGCCATAGGCATAGCAGCACCGAGAAGGAAGAGAGACGGCGCGCATGGCCCACGCTTTCCACTCATACAGCTGAGCTGTGGGGGTGTCGGACCCCCACCGATCTGATATTGATGACCTATCCTGAGGATTGGTCATCAATATTAAAAGCCCGGAGAACCCCTTTAAGACTAGTTCAGTCTCCTAATACCTGAACATTTGGAGTTCATAACTCCGCAGCCGCTTAAAGGGGTATTCCAGTTGTTAGAAGCTAACCCCTATCCACATTTTGCAGCCTAGTATAGGAAATGTTCTATCGTTTTGCAGAATGTGCTTTCATCATCTGTATGTCCATTTCGCAAAGAATATGTCTGAAAAGTCTGAACCGCGGAACCATTGAAGTATATGAGTCCGCAAAAAAATGCTGATAGCGCACGGACCATCTTACCATGGTGATGGACCATGTGATTGGACCATGTGATGTGACGTCATCACAGGTCCTTTAGATCATAGATGCTGCAGGGAAAGAGAGGACAGATCGCGACTACGCGATCAAGTGGCTAAGGTAAGTTAACTTTCATTATTTTTAACCCCTTCCACTTCATTTTACAATGCATTCTTTATTAAGAATGCTATTATTTTCCCTTATAACCATGTTATAAGGAAAAATAATCAATTCTCCAGAAGACCCGAAACCGGACTTCAGTGATGAAGTCCGGCTTCGGGTCTGGGTACCAAACATGGCGATTTTTCTAATGCGCGTGCAAAACGCATTACAAACGTTAGCACCCGCGCGGGAAAATCGCGCATATTCCCACAACGCACCCGCCTCTTATCCAGGCGTCAAACATGACACCCGTGTGAAAGAGGCCTAAGGCCTGCATAACGGATCCGTCCGATTTACGTTATCCTGGCGTCAGTGACGTGTCCATTAAACAGTAATTTCACGCGTTTTCTGGCTCTTTTTATCATAGTATGAGCAAGCGGGAATCGGCGGTACAACATTCCTTGTGTAGGTCAGATCAGTATTATACAAGATGTCTGTGAAGGTTCTCATTTATCCAGGTCATGGTATATCTGTAAAGAATAAATCAAGGCAACTGGACTCGCTGTAGATTTCTTGAAAACGTTTCACTCGTTCTTCCAACGAGCTTTCTCAATTCTGAGTGACTTGTACAAGAATTCTCTGGGAATAAATATGTAAAAATGCCCGCTGCTGCCAACAATTTGCCGTCTGGGGGACAAAAGATTATAACACCAATCATCCCCCTTTTCAGGTTGCACAGGCCTGTCTAAAAGGTCCTTTTAACCAAGTGCCATTTGACTTCCATGTTTTGATTATGAGCTATAGTTGGTGCCAGTAAAAGGTCCTTTAAAGGGGTTGTCTCACTTCAGCAAATGGCATTTATCATGTAGAGAAAGTTAATACAAGGCAGTTACCAATGTATTGTGATTGTCCATATTGCCTCCTTTGCTGGCTGGATTCATTTTTCCATCACATTATACACTGCTCGTAACCTGCGGTTATGGCCACCGCTGCAGCGCAGATACGAGGTGGCCGTGATGGGAGTATTCTGCCATTGTTCCGGCCAGCACAGAGGCTGGCGCTTTTTCCAACAGTTTGAAAGCTTGTGCAATTCCTCCGTTATGGCTACTAGAAGTTTATTAATTAATTGCCATTTGGGTGATTCCGGTTGGGGTGTGTCCCTGCACAATCTGACATATTCGGATTACTGCTGCCAGTGGCAGACTGTTTAGAGACACACACCCAGCTGGAAGCGCCCAGTTGGTAATTCATTCATGAACTTCTAGAAGGAATAATGTAGGAACTGCACAGCATACAGTTATAAGAAAAGATGCTCCAGAATTGTTATTTCATGGAAATGCAGGTAGTTAATACAACAGACATGTGAGGAGAGCTTCCAGGGCCTCATCTGTAGGACCACGTCCGTTTAGCAGTCCGCAGACCAGAGGTCGCACTCCATTTTTTCCGGAAAAGTAAAAATACTCCTTATGCTATTTTTGCGGAGTATTTTTAGCCGGCGAGGAGTGCGAAATTTGCGGTAATTCATATATATAATACCTAGGCCTAAATAATGTTAAGATGTTGCTATTTCTGCAAGGAAACCATTGCCAGTCTCCTCTATAATGTCTTCCATTTTAAATTTCTCTCTCAGAAGACTGAATCCCTTCCTTTCTTGAAGCACCAAATCTGTCACGGGGATCGGAGCGGTAGACTGTGCAAAACTTAAGGCAATAAGAATTCAACAGGGACGTCTGGTCGTTGTGGCACTGGGTGGGTTCTGGAACGAATGCACAGGAGGCAGTTATAGTACAGTCTTTGGGTACACTAGCATTGTTCGGATCCGGCAGGCAGTTCCGGCTAACTGCATGCAAACTGAAAGTCCGTTAGACCTATTCATTGAAATACCGGATCCGTCTTTCCGGTATCATCTGGAATAACGGATCCGGTATTTTATTTTTTCAAAGCTAGAAAGAACTGCGCATGCGCAGTCCCGAAAAATTTTAATGGAAATTAATGCTGTATCCAGCAAGTGCGGTAGTGTTCCGGAATTTTGTCCGGAATGAATACCAAAGCTGCAGTATTTTGTCCGGTCAAATTCCGTACAAGGGACGGAACTGAAGACATCCTGATGCATACCGAATGGGTTGCTTTCCATTCAGAATGCATTGGGACAAAACGGAAGCATTTTTTTTTTTTCCGGTATTGAGATCCTTTACCAGATTTCAATGCCGGAAAAGAATACCGCTTAGTGTGAAAGTACCCTTTTACATGATATATTGGACTATTGCACAGTATAGTGAACTTGACGTGTCTGTACTTTATATCTGTGAACTCTGTGGCTTTCATTATAAGGTTTTTAAGCACACGACTGTACCCGTTTTGTGGTATGCAAATCACGGATGCGGTCCATGTGCAATCTGCATTTTCTTGCAGACCCATTGACTTCAGTGGGAACAGGACATGCTCTATCTTCTGCAGCATGGAGATGTGGATAGCACATGGATGTCCACATTTTGTGGATCTGCAATTTGCAGATCTCAAAATCGATACAGTCGTGTACATGAGACCTAATGGGGGGGGGGGGCAAAATTGCTGTCCCTATATCTAGGACAATCTATTGCCGATTTGCCAACCCTCCTTGGTTTTTCTGAAGTCTCCCTAAAAATGTAAGCCCTCTTAGATCCCATCAGGACATATATAACATTGTACCAATTACAGATTGTGCTGTCTAATTACGATAGAGTCATTTAATGTGCTCACCAATCATAAAAGTCTTCCGTGTGATGACAAGCTACCAGACCAATAGTCACATTCACTTTATGAAGTTCTGGACGGTCGGGCTGCGGGTCACTTTATCCATGTGCTCACAGAATCCTCTCCGGTTAAGAATGTGCGCCCAAACTCATAGCCCAACCCATCACATCACCATCAGTCCCCTTCCCCCCAATCTCCTTGTCAACATGCGCTGCACCCGACTGGTCTAGCACGGACCCGATCATTTTATTCATCTGACCAGGGCAAGCATGCTCAGACATATAGTGCCCTGGGGGGAGTCTGTTGGTATCTTGTTACTATGGAGTTTGGGCGCACGTTCTTCTCTGGAGAGGACGCCGTGAGCACATGGAGGAAGTGACCCACAGCCCAAGACCGCTTACCCTGCCAGGTGCCACACGGTGAGAATCTTGCGCCGCTGCTGGACTCTTCTTCCTCACTTCAGAGCGGTGTGTGGTCTGGCTGCCCGCTTAAACCGACCAATAACAAAGCTCCTTGATGTAAGGAGCTTTGTTATTGGTCATTTCCGGCACAGGCAGCATTGCTGCTCTGCCTGTGCCATTCACAGCGCTCACTGCGCTGGTGAAAGGCAGGGAAAAGTCTAAGGCGTATCTGCAAAATACGGATTTGGTCTTTGTGCCATCCCCATATTTTACGGACCCATTGACTTCAGCGGGTCCATCGTCTCCATTATGTTTTTTGAACTTGCATAATCTGCGTGCATTTTCGTATGTCCATTCTGCAAAAAGATAGATCATGTCCTATACTTGGCCGCACAGTGTGGACCCCGGACCCGTTGACGGCAGTGGGTTCGCAAAAAATGCAGATGCAATACGGATGTTATCTGTATTTTGCATATCCTCTATTTCCAAATCGCAGGATACATACAGTCGCGTGCTCGAGGCCTTAATGTGTATTCCGTGAAAGGCACTGAATGAACCATAACCAAGCTCGTCCTCTTTGTGGAGGTCATCTGTAGCTAGAAGGCCTTGTAGAGTGCGTATCTCCACCTCGTTCCCGATATTGGTTTTCAGCCTACCCCCCTTTAATAAGAATCAGGGTATTGATTGAACCCGTCTGGTTCGGCGTGGAGATATTGCGCCGGTTTACAGAATACTGTGTGAATTCATTAGCCCAAGCGGAGTTTTCTCTGCAGTGTGAGACAAAGAACATACCTTTCGTTGAGCCATGAGAGCGGCTTCAGACAGCCGCATGTTGTGAAGTTTTATTGCACACTCCGGAGAAGTCAATAAATAATCACAATCTCTATTTAAAAGCTTACGTGTGGAACAGTTAGGAGCCGGCGGGGGAGCTGAGATTTCTAACCGGAGGAATTTATAAAGGAAAACCTGCTATGCCAAACACTTGCATTCATCTCACAGAGACCTGTATTGCTACAGAAGCTAAAATTCAGCCGACTGCCTCAGTACAGGGAAAGAACAGCGGCGCCTTAAAGGGGTTATTTGACATTTGAAAATCTCCCTAAAGCCACTAAAATGTGTTAAAATAATAAAGGTCATATACTGACCAGTTAATCTCCCATCTTTTCTGCTCTGCCGCTGTGGTCCTCGCCTCTGATATTTGTTTAGAGGCTGTTGTGGTGGCGGCACTAATTTTCTCCTACTACAGACAGGTTAGAGAGAGAGGAGGAGACCTGTGCAGCAGCCAGCTGTCTTACAGCCAGACACGGTTCAGTAAGGAGCTTCTGTGGCAGATTCTTGTCAAAATTACAGATAATGGGGTGTCGTTAGTGTCCCATTGTGTGACAGATCCAGCAGAGCAGATGTTACTGTGGAGTTTTGGCGTGGGCAGCCGTGCCGAAATCCCGCCTGCAGCCAAGTGGTTTCTGCTTCCAATTCATTTCAATGGGAGGCACCTCTGAGGATCGCAGAGCGACAGCTTGAAGGGGTTTTCCCAGATTTTAATACCAATCAGCTGTTTGAGAAGGCAGAAGCGCCGCGGCCTTCTCCAGCTTTTCCTAGGCCAGTGACATCACATTCATCGGTCACATGGCCTAGGAGCAGCTCAGCTCCACAGAAGTGAATGGGGCTGAACTGCGATTTTCAAGCACAGTTGCTGTATGATGTACTGCGCTGTGCTTGGTAAGCTGCGAAAAGTCAGCGCCGGTGCCTTCTCAAAAGGCAGGGGTCTGCACGGGATACCAGCCTCAAAGTAAGGCCTCATGCACACGACCGTAGGTGTTTTGCGGTCCGCAATCCGCAGGTCTGCATAACACGGAAGCTGTTCCGCATTCCGTTCTGCAATTTGTGCAACGTAACGCGGCCCATAGTAGAAATGCCTATTCTTGTCCGCAAAACAGACAAGAATAGGACATGCTATATTTTTTTTGCGGGGACGCGGACAGCACACCGAGTGCTGTCCGCATCTTTTGCGGCCCCATTGAAGTGAATGGGTCCGCGCCCGAGCCGCAAAGTGTGCGTCTCGGACGCGGACCTAAAATACGTTTGTGTGCATGAGGCCTAAGGCCTCATGTACACTACCGTAATTTTCATCTATGTGCTGTCTGCATGTATTTGCGGACAGCACAGTGACTCTTTGGAGGCATGCATGCATCTATATCCTTTGCAGATCCATGTGTCTGTCCCGCAAATTATAGAACATGTCCTAATCTGGTCCGTATTGCAGACGAGAATAGTAATTTCTATTGTTGGGAATGACAGAAGGTGCAGACAGAATTTTGGGGTTCTGTGGTTTGTGGACTTGTAAGGCCCCTTTCACATGAGCAAGTTTTCCGTGCGGGTGCGATGCGAACAAATAGCACCATTCATTTCAATGGGTCTGTGTACATTGGAATTTTTTTTCACACATTATTTCTGCGTTGCCTGAGAATTGCAGCATGTTCTATATTCTGCATTTTCACACAGCCCTGGCCCTATAGAAGTAAATTGGGCTTCAGTGAAAAGCGCTTTGCATCCGGATGCAATGTGTTTTCCACGGATGGTTACGCAAAAATTGAAACACTGAACGCGATTACAGACAAAACTGACTGAACTTGCTTCCAAAATAGTGCGAGTTTCACTGGTGCCTGAACGCGTCCTGACACAATCCGTATTGTTTATGTAAGAGGCCTAATACGGACAAGGTCATGTGCATTACTCAAACAGGTGTACACGTGTGTCAGTATTGGGTCCTCAAGCAAATGGAGATTTTGGCTGCGGCCTATTTCACACTTGCGTTGTGGCTTTCCGGTTTTGAGATCCGTGCCATTTAATACACCCGGATCTGTTTTCACCGGATCTGGTTGTATTAAGGCTAGGTCTACACGACAACAAGTGGCGCGACATAGGGCACAAACACACTGCAACATTTGTCGCATTTATGTCGTGCCACAATTTTTATAATGGTAGTCTATGGTGTCGCACTGCAACATGCGACATGCTGTGACGTAACAGTCTCAGAAAAATCCATCTTGAATGGATTTTTTACGACTGTCGTGTCACAGTATCTGGTATGAAAATCATTGTAAGTCAATGGGCTCTGGATCAGTTTTTTTCCCAACCAAAAAACCCCAGATCTGACACCACTGATTTTCATGCTGGATCCAGTTTGTTCCGTTTCGCAGACCAGACACAAAACCACAGCTTACAGGAAGATGTCCGTGAAGGATCCGTGTTTGGTCCATATGTCCGTTTTTTGAATCTTGTGTGTTATCTGTATTCCACGTATGCTACTAGGCTACAAACTAATTCCAGATCATGTTTCGTGAAAACCAAAGGCCAAACATGGATGGCATCCATGTTGTGTCCGTGGCTTTCATGGACCCATAGAGTATAATGTGCTTGGGGCGTGCCCACATGGTGTCACCACAGACCCACGATCAATGGAACACTGGTCACTGATGTGTGAATGCTGACATTAAAGTCAATAAATACGTGAGTGGTGTGTGGAGACCGCAGTTCACTGACATGTGAATGGATAGGCTTGCACAGAGTTTTTTCGGAGGTGGTTTTGAGGCAGATTTTCTTGCTGCTTTTTCATCCAAAGCCTGAAGTGGCTTCCGAAGGGATCTGAAATATAAAGGACGGACTTCTCCTTCCTGCTGGATCCAGTTCTGGCTGCAGAAAAAACGTCTTCAAAATCTACTCCAAAAAACTCTCCTGGAAAACCTGAATCGCACGTGACTCACCCTAAAATAGTTATGCGCCTTAAATGCTACAGCAAGTCGCATACAAATAGCACATTTTTTTGTTGCATGCCATGTGCGCAGCCCAAAGTCGCGGTTTCAATGCCCTCATGGCGCACGCTATGCTTTTAGAAACCCACAGTATACCGTATATGAAATTGCAGGACAAAAAGTGCAATGCGCAACCTAGAGGACATCACATCTGTTTGCTGTGGTGAATGACAGTGATAAAAGCAGCAATAAACCAGGTATTAATAGCTTTTTATGTGGCCTTATGTCTTCTTAGTCACTATTGTGTTTTACATGCCGGCGGATGTTGGTGTTTTTTGCTGTTAGCCTGCCGTGTAGCAGTAGCAGCAGACGCTTTGTGCCAGCAGGATTTTATCACTGACATGGCTGCACAACTGCTTTTGACACGTAATTGCCGCAAACTTTGTAATTGAGAGGCATTGTATTAAGTAACGTAATTATCCATGGCGGTGGCAGAGTTATGAGCCAGCGGGCTGCAGTCATTACCGAGCCCGGTGATCAATCATACTGTTTCTGCGGCATTGTTATTGGCGCTACGCTCTGTCATCCTATCGTGCCTCGCACTATTCAGACATAGACCATGTCAGGTATAAGTTCTGAATACATAATACACTTATCAGTGCATTGTGTGTACCGTTAAGGTGTAATTTTTATGTCTCTTAGAATGTAAAATGAAGAAAGCTTAAGATCGGGAGAAATACTGCTACAATACGTTCCGAAAGTAGTGGAACAGCGTAGCTGTTGGGCAGAAATTCAAAAGGGTATCGAAGGCGCTTTCTAGTTTTCAGATAAGCCTTTCTTAAAGGTGTTTTACAGGATTAGAAAAAGATGGCTACCTTCTGCCGCTAACAGCACCACAGGTATTGCAGCTCAGCATTATGGAATTAACAGGGTTCTCCAGGAATGATTTGAAACCCACCAGGACTGGCTGCCTCCACTTGCAGAGCCTCCTAGTGCAGGGATGCCCAACCTGCAGCCCTCCAGCTGTTGCAAAACTACAACTCCCAGCATGCCTGGACAGCCTACAGCTATCAAGGCATGCTGGGAGTTGTAGTCTTGCAACAGCTGGAGGGCCGCAGGTTGAGCATCCTTGTCCTAGGGGGTGAGATGCTGGGGTCTCACTACACATCACACTCAGACACTTGGATATACTACACATTGGTGAGCGTTAGGGATGAGCGAATAACTTCGGATTAAACATCCAAAATCGATTCGCATAAAACTTTGTTTCAATACCGTACTGAGCTAGTTCCAAGTGGTACCTTGGAACCAAACCCGAGTTCGGGAAATGTTTTTTTTTTACAATAGAAATTAATTTATGAAGTTATTACGCATCGGCTCATCGGAGCCAATACATTCTAATACTGTACGGAGCGCTCGCTCCGTACACAATTGAAACTAAGTTTTATGCGAATCGACTTGATTCGCTCATTCCTAGTGAGCGTTCCTGCCAGGCTGCTCTGCCATGATGACATATCGTAGGCAGGATCGCATTATTATCAAGTGGTGGCAACCAGTCCTGCTCACGTTCTAGCACAGGTGGTTGTTGGCCGTTTTAGATTATTTCCTGTGCACCCCTTTAACTGGGGTTTAGCTACAATACCAAACGCAACCTGTGCACAGGGGCCACCTGTTTGCTAGAGCCTCCATGGTCATTTTATGCTGCCAGTGGGTTCCACATCAGTTGTCAGTGGCATAGATGAGGATGGAACTTCTGTCGACCAAAATGTGTCTCCGTAAACGTCCCACGTTTCTCATATTATTCAATTAAGACATCTGATATGGGTAGATGTATGGTCATCTGTTAATGGATAGGTGATAAATGTTAAATTGGTGGTAGTCTGATCATGGTTGCATGGACGGAGCTGGTAACCACAGAGCTGCTCCCACTGAAGTGAATGGGAACAGCATTGAAAGGAGTTGTTTAGTTCTGATTCTGACTTCTGAAACAGTTATGGGGTGTATGGGGTGTGATCAGATATTGATAACCTATCCTGAGGATAGGCTAACAATATTAAAATCCTGGGCAACCCCTTTAAGAGGCCTCTGTCACCAGTAGGGCTGCAGCTATCGATTATTTTAGTAATCAAGTATTCTACCGATTAATCCAGCAATTGATCGAGTACTCTAATAAGGGTACTTTCACACTTGCGGCAGAGTGTTCCAGCAAGCAGTTCCGTCGCCGGAACACTCTGCCGGATTCGGCAATCTGGATGTAAACTGAAAGCATTTGCAGATGGATCCGGATGCGGATCCGTTTCACAAATGCATTGCAAGAACGGATCCGTTTTGTAATATTTTTTCAGTTTTAATGGTCTGCGCATGCGCATAATGGAAGGTATTTCTTAATGCCGGATCTGGCACTAATACATTCCTATGGAAAATTAATGCCTGGCATTCATGCATGTGACCCGGCATATTTGACGGAGATAAAACCGCAGCATGCTGCGGTATTTCCTCCGTCAAAAACGACTGACAGTGACTGAACTGATGACATCCTGATGCATCCTGAACGGATTTCTCTCCATTCAGAATGCATGGGGATAAAACTGATCAGTTCTTTTCCAGTATTGAGCCCCGATGACGGAACTCTATGCCGAAAAAGTTTGCCACAAGTGTGAAAGTAGCCTAAGAAAAAAGTAATTAAAATAAAGTTTCCTATAAAAACTCATCAGCCCCCCTTCAATCAGTCTCCCTCCTCTTCCCCTGTGCCGTCAGCTCCCCCTCCCTTGTGCCGTCAGCTCCCCCTCCCTTGTGCCGTCAGCTCCCCCTCCCTTGTGCCGTCAGCTCCCCCTCCCTTGTGCCGTCAGCTCCCCCTCCCTTGTGCCGTCAGCTCCCCCTCCCTTGTGCCGTCAGCTCCCCCTCCCTTGTGCCGTCAGCTCCCCCTCCCTTGTGCCGTCAGCTCCCCCTCCAATGCAATAAGTTCCACCAGCTGCCCCCACTGCCATTAGTTCCCCCACTCCCCCTCCTAGCCATCAGTGCCCAGCCGCAGCGCCAGTGAACTAAAATACTTACCTTTCCTGTAGGGGAAAATACATACCTTTCCATCCTCTTCTTCTCTGTTCGCTGCACTGGGACCGGACGTCACACAGCATCAGGTCATAGTGTGCGCTTACGTGCACTATGTCCTGACGAGGTGTGTATGTCAGGATCCAGTGCAGCGCGGTGCGGGCAGGCGGTGGAGCGTGAGTAATCGCAAGCTCTTCGGTCACACTCTGTGGTCACATGGCACAAACAAATCATCGATGCAAAAAATTTGCATCAAGGATTTTTTTTGTCAAGTTAATCGATTAATTTGAGTAATAGCCCTAGTCAGCAGGCACTTATGAACATGGGACCAACACAGACGCCTTTATCTGCCAAGAGCACATGTAACAGGTCAGCCAGTGTCATAGGTACAGATCTGCTGACAGATGCCCTTTAAATAAAAATAATTCTAGCTGTCTGTGTCTGCCACTAGAGGGAGCTGACTGCATACTGGTTTGCCCGCAGCAGATCGTTATTAGACACCATAGTCTGCCGCCGGCAGACGATAATTCTTTTACTTGTCGAAAGATTTGCATTACCCGATGAACGTGCGTATTACACTGCCAGATGATCGCTAATGAGCGTTACTACAAACGCGTCATCTTCCGAAAAATCGTCAGGTGTAATACAGGCTTTACTCTTCCTTCTCTCCTGTCTTGTACTGTACCACATGTTATCTCTTCCCATGAGAATAAATATTAATCTACACTGATCTTTATTACCGGGGGCATGCTTTTCAGTTCTGCACAGCATATACTGTATTTAATTGTCCCCCAATTACTGCAGTCCTATGAACTTGGCTGCCGTCACATAGCAGCCAGAGTCTTGAGTGCTGAGCGATGTAGCACACAATGGCGGTAATACGGATGCCAGGTCAGCCCGCATTGTGTTGTCATAGACTAACCCAAGGGAAATAAACATTATTCTGATGATTGCTAGAAACAAGGACAAGGAGCTTTGTATAATAAAGAGCTGGGACTGGATGAATGGTGCCTTATTTCTGCTGAAGGGCATAACCGCAGGTATAGCAGAACATGCCGGTGATATGAGACCCTGACGCATCGGCTATATACTACGGATTATCCACATGGTTTTTCAGAGGTACAGGCTGCTGCTATGTCTCTCTCCCATGCTTTATACTGCAGTGCTGCACACATTGGTTGCTGTGCATTAATTAGCACAAGTTCACTAATTTAGTGGTTGTAGCTCTGATTTTCTATTAGGGCTCATGCACATGACCATATGTATTTGGCAGTCTGCAAAAATGTGCATTCCGTATTTTGCGGAAAAGAGCAGCCTGCCCCTAATAGAACAGTCCCATCCTTGTCCGTAATGCAGACAATATAAGGGCAAATTCTATTTTTTTGCAGATAGACATAATTTTTTTTATTTTTTTTTGCGGACCCATTGAAATGAATGGTTTCGCATACGGTCCGCAAAAGAGACCGGAACTGACACGGAAAGAAAATACGTTTGTGTGCATGAGCCCTTACAATCAGAATTGGCTAGAAATGAAGCTATCAGTGGAAAAAGAAGACCTTCTTGTAATTTCCATTCGTAGACCGGGTCACGTGTCCAGACATTTACTGCATGTGCCGCTTCGCTTGGGAACACATCACCGCTGAGGCCAGTCATTGGCTACTGCAGAGCATGTGCTTTAGTTGACAGACGGGGCTCGGAAGTCCGGTGGAGTGAACCAGGGAGCCGGGAACAGTGCTGCGGGGGGCCGGGGAGTACGGAATTCACCACAGGTACCACTTATTAAGGAGCAAATTTAAAATAGAGCCCAGAAAACCATAGAATACACTTATAGATAACAATTCCGGAGCAACTGTGCATTGTGCTTTTCCTCTGTTATACCTACCGGAAATGTATGATTAAATTAACAACTGGATGTTACCGTTTCCCTTGTCAAGAGGGTTTTACCTCCATACAGTCTGGCACTGTCAGAACTATTAGAATTGTTGGGGACATGTCCATTGACAAGAGGAATAGTAACAGTCAGTTGTCAGTTCATGAGTATATAGTAAAACATGTTTGGGGAGATGAGAGGACCTCTTCAAAAAGGTGGAGCCCCCTCTGACCACAAGTGTGTAAGGCTACTTTCACACTAGCGTTTTTGCTGGATCCAGCAAACGCTTCCGTTTCTGATGATACAACCGTCTGAACGGATCTGGTTGTATTATCTTTAACATAGCCAAGACCGATCCGTCTTGAACACCATTGAAAGTCAATGGCGGGACAGATCCGTTTTCTATTGCGATCTGTCACCATTGACTTGCATTGTGGGTCATGATGGATCCTTTTTGCTCCGAATCCCAGGACGGACAGAAAACCGCAGCTTGCTGCGGTTTGCTCTCCGGTATGTGAGCGCAACCAAATGGAATGAAATGCATTTTGGAGCACTCCGTTCTGTTCAGTTACCTTTTGTCCCCATTGACAATGAATGCGGACAAAACGGAGACCCTAACGCTAGTGTGAAAGTAGCCTAAAAGTGATGCACCTGTTTAATTGATAATGTCACCTCTAGCAGCCATTTAGAGAGTGTGCTGATCCACAGACGCCTCCCCGGTGACAGGTTTTCTGTAAGGAGGGATTTTCTATTAGTAGTATTTGGTGGATCGGTTTTGCTCCCCTTTCTCCTGATTACAGAGCTTAGTCATGGTTTTCAAGGCCTGTGCATTACTGTAGGAAATTCACAAAGCCTTTTGTCTGCTCGGGTTATAATTCATTTCTACATTTTGCTTTCCTTACCTCGGCAGCACTTCAGTCTCCGGCATTATTTTACTGTATGCTTAACTTGCACTATTTGCCTTTTTAGCTTACAGTGCTTGGTGACAATGGTGCCCCCCCATTCCCTTCGCTGCTGAACGTTTTCCCTCAGGAGCATCTGTGATTGATTCAGCCTGGCATTGGATACCCATTCTAACAAAGCCTTCTATACACACGCGAGCGATGCCAGCGGATAGGCCTGGCTCTAGGGTGCCCCCTAGGGCTCATGCACACGACAGTAATGGCTCAGCGCCTGTCCTGCGGTCTGCAATGCCCGGGCACTGGCCATGTGCACTCCGTTTGCGGATATGGACCCATTGACTTTAAGGCCTCTTTCACACGGGCGTCACGTTTGACGCCCGGATCAGAGGCAGGTGAGTTTCAGGAAAATGCGCGATTTTTCCGCGCGAGTGCAAACCGTTTAATGCGACCATGTGACGTCACTGAGGGTCCTTCACCCCCTTCCCGGCTGAATACAGAGCAGGAGACCGGTAACCGGCAGCTACGCGATCAAATGGAGGGGGTGAGTTAGTTGTTTTTTTTATTTTTAACCCTCTATTGCCCTTTTTACTTTGCATTCTCTATTGAGAATGCTATTATTTTCCTTTATAACTATGTTATAAGGGAAAATAATAAAGATCGTCTCCTAGCAACCATGCAGGAAAATCGCACCGCATCCGCACTTGCTTGCGATTTTTCCCGCAGCCCCATTCACTTCTATGGTGCTTGTGTTGCGTGAAAAACGCAGAATATAGAACATGCTCACCGCTCATGTACACAGCCCCATTGAAATGAATGGGTCCGGATTCAGTGTGGGTGCAATGCGTTCACCTCACGCATTGCACCGCGCGGAAATCACGCCCATGCGAAAGGGGCCTAAGGGGTCCGCGATCTGCAACATATGGCAAACATAGAACATGTTCTATCTTTTTGCGGTCCGAAGGCATAGACCAGAAAGCCCTCGGAAGTGCTTTGTCGACTACTCAGTGAATGGAACTATAGATGAGCGAAGCGAGCTTCGGATGCTACACCCGAAGCCGCTTCGCTAAAAAATTCCTTGTAATACTGTATGGAGATTCGTCTCCGTACAGTATTAGAATGTATGGGCTCTGATGAGCTGAAATAAGTTATACAGGGAATCGTGCGGGACTTCGTCGAATAACCTTGGTAATTGATTATTTTAGTGAAAAAAACGCTTCAAAACTCGGAACTGAACTCGCTTCGCTCATCTCTAGATTAAACCTTCTGCCTCCGGCTCTGCCCGTAGTTTACACTGCTAGTGGCTGCCTGAAACGTCTGATCAGTGGGGGTACTGGCTGTCGGACCCCCACCAATCTGATATTGATGACCTGTCCTGAGAACATTTTATTCGAAGTAGGTGGCTCTGCCAGTATATAAGAGAGACCTAATTGGTGCTCTATATCCGTTGATACCAGCTTCTATGTATCAGAAATAATATAAAATTACTTAAACAGGCCATTGGCTTGGCCTTGTCACCTCATAGAAAAAAGGGGATTGAAGAATATTATAATTAAAAAGAAGTTATTAAGAGGCATAATTGAATGTTATGAAATTAAAATGTGAAGTAATGGAGGTTGGGGAATGAATTAGTTTATTTTTTTATTGAAAATGTTAAAAAAATTTCTATTAGCAATCTTCTCTGAATAAATCGCATGTGCCCAAAAAAAACGCAGAAGAATCGCAACAAAAACGCAATAGAGTTTGAAAAAAGGTCAAGCGGATAAAATGAATTAGGAAGAATGAGATGATTCGAAATAAAAATAAAAACAGTCTTGAAGTGGATAAATATTTGTGAAATCCAGATCAGAGTTTTGTTGTGTCTTTTTGAGGAGTCCAGTCCGGATTTTGTGGACAATCATCCTGCAATTAGAAGGAGTGTATTTAAAGGATGTCACAATGGAGGTTAGATTACCACTGAGGAAGAGGTCAGTTAAATGTTGTACCTCGAAACGCGTATGGGAAAAACTGTAATCTCCGTGACATCAAGTTCACTTAGTGCGCACTAAAGAGGTAAAGTCTGGCAGATACTCGATCTAAACAGAAAGAGAAGCTGGTTACCTGAGGAGACACCTGGCTGCATAGGAAACTACACGAGGAGACTCCAGAAGGTAGTAGACCCAGCTGAAAAATCTGAGTACTCAAGCCACGAAAATCTGAACCAGTTGCAGTCAGCCCGGCAAGGTCGGTAAGCGATCACACATAAGGAATCGCAAGAGAAGGTAGGAGGAAGAACTTTTCCTATTTAGTGGTGGGACGCCACCAATTGTTTATTCAATTCCCTACCTGTATCTCTGCTTATGATTACGTCGAATACCGTAGCTGGGAAATCGAGTACGAGTGATTGCATATCACTGTGTATTTATAAGGACATACAGGTCTGAAAAGGATACCCGTACTACCGTTTAACTGCTGTTTTGAACATTGCTTCTGGTAAACCAAATACAAACCAAATACAAATGAATAGACTATAAATTGGACATAAATAATTAGACAGCACCGTGAACATATAAAGATTTATAGACTTGGACGGGACATTTTGTGATTCAGTTTACATTTTTTGGATACGTTGGAAATTCCTCTCTGCGAGCTTTTTTCAAAAAACGCATGTGTTTAAAATATCCAAAGAATACTTCCAGCGATACCAGCTGAATATAATAATAAAAAACGAGGGCAGCAGTTGCGAAAAAAAAAAATTGTTTAAAAAAATTTTAAAAATTTTTTTTTTTTTTGCATGCGAAAAAATCGCATGCGAAAAAATCGCATACAAAAAAAATCGCATACAGAAAAAAAATCGCATACCGAAAAATCGCATGCGAAAATATCACATGCGAAAAAATCGCACACGATAAAATCGCATACAGAAAATCGAATGCGATATATTTTGCAACGAAGTTATAGATAGACAAGTTGGGAAGAATTAGAAGATTGCTTTCTGAATGTGGTTATTTGGTTTTATATTGCTATTTTTTAAGTTATTGTATAAGGTTTTATCGGTATTAAACTAGTTTGTGACTTTGATACTTCAGAGTTTGAGTGCCATATCCCCTTTTTTCTGTCCTGAGAACAGACCATCATATCTAAGCACTGGAAAACCTCTTTAAAGGGAAGTTTCAGAATTAGAAA
Organism: Bufotes viridis; assembly: GCA_033119425.1. Classification (NCBI taxonomy): domain Eukaryota; kingdom Metazoa; phylum Chordata; class Amphibia; order Anura; family Bufonidae; genus Bufotes; species Bufotes viridis. Next base: position 75,010,780 of record CM065591.1, read on the forward strand.
AAGGGGCAGCTCTTTTTTTTTTTTTTTTTTTCTTCCTAGAAAATTCTTGTCCGTGGCCTGTATTTGGGACTGAAATTGAGCCCTCAATTGGGGAAAGGCTGTAATACCAGGCTCAGACTGTGAACTGGAGCTGTTTCTAGGAAAATACCGACATTTTTCTCTTGTGAATAAATTGGTAGGTTACCATTCCCTTTATTAAAGGGGTGTCTCCCTATGCAGTCTGATACTTGTATATGCAAGCCCCCCCCAACTGGTAACGCCCAGTTGTCAATGTCTTTATATATTTCTAGGAGGAATAAAGGTGAAATAACTTTTTCATGAAACTCACAAAAGGGACATCATCATCAACATTTTTTATCACATATTAACAGCCTATATGTAAATATTCTATGTTTTTCTTTTTTTTTTTTAACATAAAATGTCGCTGGTTTTCTGTATATAATAATTTGAAGTCACTCCGTGTAGTCTACTTCCTGCCCCGACTCTTTGACTTCCTCTTTGTTTGGACTTTTATTACGACAAACAGCCTCGCTTGACTTTCTCAGTCAGACCATTCATTCTGACCAGAGAGGAAAGAGGGATGAGTGACTGAATTAGAGCATCACCGTTAGGCCCCATTCACACAACCGTATTTTTGGTCCGCATCCGATCTGCATTTTTTGCGAATAGGATGAGGTCTCATTCATTTAAATGGGTCCGCAAAAATGTGGACAGCACACTGTGTGCTGTCCGCATCCGTATGTGCGTTCTGTAGCCTTGCAAAAAAAAATAGAACATGTCCTACTCTTGTCCAAGAAAAGGCATTGTTACAACAGATCCGCAAAAAAAAAAAGGAAGCAATATGGACGGCATCTGTATTTTTCTGCGGACCGCAAAATACATATGCTCTTGTCAATGCAACCTTACTGATAAGTGCAGTGCTCTTCTGTGGACATCTTTATCTAGACCCTTTAAGAGAATAGAGCTGTCATACAGTTAGGGCTCATGCACATAAACGTGTTTCTGTTCCGTTTTGCAGAACCATTTATTTCAATGGGGCTTGAAAAAAAATAAAAAAACGGAAATTACTCTGTGCATTCCATATCCGCATGCCCGTTCCGCAAATAAATAGAACATGTCCCTTTCTTGTCCGTTTTGCGTTACAATGGATCCGCAAAAAAAACAGATGCAACACGGATGTCATCCGTTTTTTTTTTACTTTTGCGGATCCGTGTTTTGTTTCCTGCAAAATACATACGGTCGTGTGCATGAACCCTTATCCAAATTCTATCATTTACTATTTTACTAGTAGATAACATCTTTCCCTCACTGCAGCAGTAAACTGACAATGGATTCCCCATTAATGCCGGCGTTTTCTCTCTCTGTGGTGACTGATCCAGAAAGGCAGTATTTTGTATTTATTGTTCTATGGCATAGTAGTGCCAGAATAAAAAAAAAAATAAACAGCCCAAAATTGTTTTGTATGAATTTAGAATTAAAAAAATACCCGCTTTTGACGGAAGTGTCCCTTGAAACAAAAACATCCCAATCCACTCTTTGACCGCCCTGTTTAGTATCGGACACTGGGCACTTCCCATAATGACCTGATCACTGGGGTTATATAGTTTGATTAGTAATTTATGGAAATGGGAAAAAGCAGCTGATTACAGTAGGAATTTTCCTTTATGAAGACCGCTTCCATCCTTGATTCCAGCAGTCGCTTTCTGCTGATATCTCAGTACCCCTATTGTTACGTATACATAACAGGATGTTTTTAGAAGTATAGGACGTTGATATCTCCATCAGGGCGGTGCCGCGCTGTGAATTTCCTCTACATATTTACTTTGAAATAATTCTGCCTATACGGAATACAAGAGCAGGAGACGTTCAGAGCCGTGTTACTTCGCCCCATCCTGTGGAGTTAATTAAAGGGGTACAGATATACAAATATTTTGGGGTCTGACTGGCACGGGGACCACCAGCAATGTTGAGGACTAGCACCCCTGTCACAATGACGGCCTGGGTTTCATACCAGGAGCCACCACAGACCTGGCTCCTCCTCCTCCACGTTAAATCTCTTCTGTCTGCTCTTCTTACTGATATTAACTACAGGTTTGTTTTCTCCATGATAGCATAAAACAATAGCAGAAAGCATGCATTGTTGATTAATGATCGGTGCAGGTAAAGGACATGGGCCAGCAGGATCAACCCTATGAAACAACCATAATGCCTGGTAGGGCTGAATAAAATCATGCTTTTCTTTTGCAATCCGTTGCATTTAGGAGAAATAAGTGTTTTTTAAAAATATGCACATTAGGGCTTAAGTGCACTGAGGGCGGGCCCTAGCAACGATCTGCTCCCTTGCTTCTCTGGACACATCCCCCTACACTTGATTGACAGGTGAAGGGGAGAGTGTCCAGGGAAGCAGAGCAGGGGAACTACCATGCACGATTGCTAGGGACCGCTTTTGATGCACGTAAGCCCTAATTTGCATATTTTTAAAGGGAACCTGTCACCATGGAGCACAGTGCAGTCTGCAGGCAGCATGTTATGGAGCGGGAGGAGTTGAGCAGAGTTGTGGTTTGAAAAGACTTGTCATCCAGTCATTAAAACCTCTGCCCTTTCTATCCTTAGGAGCATCTGATCAGCTGTTTGCGAAGGCAGCGGCGCTCCAGGAGCGCTGCGGCCTTCTCACTGTTTACTGCCGGCCCAGTGACGTCACGACTAGTAATCAACTGGCCTGGGCGGGGCTAAGCTCGTTAAAGTGAACAGAGCTTATCTGCGCCCAGGCCAGTTGATACAAGTCGTGACGCCCCTTGGCTGGCAGTAAACAGTGAGAAGGCTCAAGGATAGATCATCAGTTTAAACAAAGTGCAGAACCCCTTTAAGGCTTCTTTTCCACAAGGGAGTTTTCCGTCCGTGTGCGATGCGTGAAGCAAGCGCGTACTATCCACACTGAATCCTGACCCATTAATTTAGTTTTTGACGCATCATTCCTGTGTTTAAGAAAAATCACAGCGTGTTCTATATTCTGCGTTTTTCACGCAGCTCTGGATCCATAGAAGTGAATGAGGCTTGTGTGATGCAATCCGTTTTTCACAGACGGTTGTTAGGAGATGTAGATTATTATTATTCTTTTTTTTTTTTTTTTACGCGCATGAAAAACGCATCCAAAACGTATTGCATCCGTGCGGAAAAAACTGGAACACTGAACGCAATCGCAGACAAAACTGACTGAACTTGCATGCAAAGCCATCATTTTTTTTTTTCCTTCTCATAAGGCCTCATGCACACGACCATATGTTTGGTCCATGTCCGAGCCGCATATTTTGCGGCTCGGGCGCGGACCCATTCACTTCAGTGGGGCCGCAAAAGATGCGGACAGCATTCTGTGTGCTGTCCGCATCCGCTGCTCCGATCCGTGGCACCGCAAAAAAAATAAAGCATGTCCTATTCTTGTCTGTTTTGCGGACAAGATTAGGCATCTCTAAAATGGGCTGCCCGTTCCGTTCTGCAAATTGCGAAACGCACACGGAGGCCATCCGTGTTTTATGGATCCGCAAAACGCACAACGGTCGTGTGCATGTAGCCTAAAACTATATATCAATCTGCTCAGCTCCTCCTGCTCTATAACCTGCAGGCAGCACTGTGTATCATGGCGATGGGTTCCCTTTCAGAACCCTTATATCACCTAAACATGTGGATCTGGGGAAGAAAGGTATGTTGTTAATTAGCAGAGACAGCCCTAACAGGTATTAGGACTGGTTTAATAGGGTTAATCCTGCTGACAGGTGACCTTTAATAATGCACTGTTATTGCCTTAGTAAAGACTACTGAGCACTGGAGGAGGGTTGTCCTCTGCCTCTAAATGTGTAGACCAGGGGTAGGGAACCTCCGGCTCTCCAGCTGCTGTGAAACTACAATTCCCAACATGCTCCATTCATTTCTATGGGAGTTTAGAGAAGAGCAGAGTAAGTATGCATGCTGGGAGTTGTAGTTTCACAACAGCTGGAGAGCAGGAGGTCGCCTACCCCTGGTATAGACAGTCCACCAGAGTAGTGGACATCTGTGATGTCTGTTTTTTTCTCAGATGCTGGAGGTGCTGCTACAGATCCACGCACTGGGCTGGTTTCGGAGAGGACCATGTCTGAGCTGCAGATCCTCATTAGTTTATATTGTACTTTACATTACTATTCTATTGGTCCTATGCAGTCGCTTTATTGGAACAAAGCCGTAGTTGGTACTATATCTGGGGCCATATTTATGGGCATGGTAACTATATCCCTATAAAGGCCAGACGCACATGAGCAAGTTCAATTCCAGAAACTTGCGGCGTGTGGAAGTGTGAGGTCCCGTTTTAACCTCTGCTCCTCTGACAGAGTCGCGCAGCATTAGGCCAATCTCCATATGGTTTCCGTATGCGATCTGTTGTTTGTGCATCGCAAACAGACACATTAAGTTTTTAATCATTAATGTAATGTGTTTTAACAGGAAACACATGGGCAAAGTGGGCATGGATCCGCAAAAAATGGAAGACATACGGATGTGTTCCGTATACATTCCGTATTTTTTGAGGACCCATTGACTTGAATGGAGCCATTCAAATTAAATGGGTCTGTGACAAAAATAGACTGCGCAAGGATGATACCCGTGTGAGGTCTATTTAAAAACCTTTCCGTATTTTCTGCCTGGATCACAATCAAGTTAGATATCACTTGTCTGAAAGAGCCCTTCGGCCAGTTTCACACAAGCGTATTCAGCCAGGGAAAGCAGTATTTCTGGGAGTGAACACTGCTCCTTTGAAATGAACTTGCAGCATCAAAATGATTTATGGCGCTGTGAATTCCCGTCTCACGGCAGGCCTACTGAACTGTAGTCACATAATGCTGTGACTACAGTTCAGTAGATCCTCAGTGAGCCGTGAATTTACAGCGCCGTAAATTTTGATCTATGATGCTGCGAGTTCACGTTAGAGGAGCAGCGTTCAGTCTGGGAAATACTGCTCCCGCATGAAGCATGTTTCCCACACTGAACACGCTCATGGTGTCCACGGCTGCGTGAACTATAACTTCCGAGCTACTATGTCAATCACACTGCAGTCCCACCCACAGTGGGTTGCTTGCATTGTAAGCATTGGGGGCAATACAGCAATGGACAGCACAGGATATGTTGTTTTTTATTTTCCATTTTATAGTTTATAGTATGCTATTATACAAGACTTTTTCATATGATTATTGGGTTCACTGAGTGCGCTGAATTGCGGTGAAGTTTTAGTGCAGTGTTTGCGGAGTTCAATGCCAGATAGATCATACAGTTCTTTCAGTAAAACCAGCTGGGTGTCCTTCAGTTCTTTGACAAACATGGGGGATTCAGTGAATTGTGTGGCGTGTTTGAATGTCAGAGATCTTGGATATGTCAGTATTTGTTTGCTCGCTGTGATATTGAAGGGGATTTTCCTGCCGGTAGCCTGACCTTTCATCTGTATGGCTGGGAATTCTGCAATGTCCTTAACAGGAATATTGCACTGCTTTAAAATATTATAGGGCGTGGAGACCGAATGATGGTCTTGATTTAGTGTATGTAGGGCAGGGGTCAGCAACCTCCGGCACTCCAGCTGTGGTGAAACTACATCTCCCATCGTGCCCACTTGCTTGGCTTTTCTCAAAACTCCCACACAAGTGGAAGGAGCATGCTGGGAGTTGTAGTTTCACAACAGCTGGAGTGCCGAAGGTTCCTGATCCCTGACGTAATAAATAGAGCATAGCTATATATCCTTTCTTGTAATCTGTTACTATTTAGTCCGGGATGTTTTTCTAAACCCCAAAAATCCATTGTGGAGGTAAAGCTTTATACTTCCAGCCTTTGTGTGCGGTCATGAATGCACAGAGACAAGCCTAAAGCTTCTTAGAAAAAAAAAGGCATATAGCTGCATGTAGGTGTCCCAATGTGCAAACAAATGTAAACCACTTTGGGGGTCCATTCACATGTCCGTGAATGGGTCCGGATCTGTTCCACGACGTTGTGGAACAGATCCGCACCCATTCATTCTCTATGCGGCAGGAATGGATGCGGACAGCAAACAGTGCGCTGTCCGCATCTGCATTTCCGGAGCGCGGCTCCGAACCTCTGGTTCGGCCCTGGGAAAAAATAGAACATGTCCTATTCTAGTCCACAACTGCGGACAAGAATAGGCAGTTCTGTGGGGGTGCCGGCCGGGTGTATTGCGGATCCGTAATACACTACGGATGTGTGAATGGACCCCTATCCTAATTGAGAAATCTTGTGTGGAAGATCTAGACACTTTCTACAAGTGCAGCTTTACTGTAGTCCCTATGGTCCTTCCGGCCTTCGGCAGCTGTAAATGTGTACAGTCATAGTGTACAATGTGTGGATCAAAACCATTATTACTACCAGTATGGGGAGGAGCGACCACTAATCGCATCGCTTTTGTCCATACTGACTCATTTTTTTCCCCGGCTAACGACGATCTTTGCGTGTAATCGTTAGCGATTATCTTTAGGATTCTTGGCCCGTTTGAAGGGCCCTTTAGTCACGATTGGTGTATTGGATCCTATTCAAGCACAACAGATTGAGGCTTCATGCACACAACCATGTCCGTATTGTGGTCCACAAACATCAAGTACCTTCCGTTGGCATTCCACATTTTTCTCAGTCCAATCACTATTCCTATCTACAGTACGGACGGCATTCATGTGCTGTTGTTTTTGTTTTTTTGCAGTCCCATAGAAATGAAGAGTCCTTGTGTAATTCACAGGAAATGTGGATTGGGCACAGACGCAAAATACAGTCATGTGCATGAGATGTACGTCTCCTTGTAATTATGAAAACAGTATCTCTTCACCATGGTAATTCTGCCATCAGCAAGCCCTGGCAAAATGAAAACAAAGGTGCTGCAGAAAACTAGCCAAGATAGTGACAATAAAATATGACTGTTTTTGAGCTATAGTGGCATTATCTCATGAGTATTCACAAACATTTAGGTATTATTATTACTTTTCTTTAGTTTAGCTTGGAAACCCCTTCTGCTGCTAATATTAGTCAGTTTTGATGTGGTATTTTTATGTGAATTGTGATTTTGATTCAGATCCCTGTGTATAAGTGGCTGTGAATCAGCATCTCTGGTCCAGGGGCACTTGGACCAGTTCATTGTGTTGGTTATTGTGATGCTTTTACACTTGGAGGTGTTTAGTATGTGGAACTCTTTGGTGTATTTAGTGTACTTTTTTTTTTTTTTTTTCTTTTTACTTGTTTAGTTTTGTGTGTGTTTGATGTACATCCTCTGCATACAGGACAGCAACGTTGATGGTAGTACTGAGGAGCTTTGTGTTTTTTGAAGAGTTTTGTTATATTTGGTAACCAATGGTCAGTAGAAGCATAGTATTGCTGTTCGAGATAATGGAGTAGTGTGCAGTATAAACTCTCTACATCTGAATGAGAGGCCAGTACTGAAAATCTATTTCTTTATAACTTTTCATTAAACTGTGATAACTCTGGCAGCAGACCTTAAATATTGGTAGAATATAATGGAATCTGTGGAAGTTAAAGTGTCCCTCTGATTCAAGAAAAAAATTCACATTAACTGGAGAAGGAACGGAACACTAAAATGGAACTGACCCTTTTAGTTCAGGTTTTTAGATCCTCTTCTGGATCTCAAAACCTGAATTACAAACGGAGATATGAAAGTAGCCTCAGGCTACTTTCACACTCGCGTTTTGGCTTTCCGTTTGTGAGATCCGTTCAAAATCGGTCCAAAACGGATCAGTTTTGCCCTAATGCATTCTGAATGGAAAAGGATCCGCTCAGAATGCATCAGTTTGCCTCCGTTCAGTCACCTGACGAAGCGGAGCCAAACGGATCCGTCCTGGCACACAATGTAAGTCAATGGGGACGGATTAGTTTTCTCTGACACAATCTGGCACAATAGAAAACGGATCAGTCTAGGGCTGAAACGATTACTTGATTGAATCGAGTAATTCTACACAACAAAATGCTCAGTGCAAATTTTTTGCATGGAGGATTCGTTTGTGTCATGTGACCACGGAGCGGGAGGGGAGCTCTTGCTATTACTTACTGCTCTGTGGTCACCCGCCAGCCCTTACCGCGCTGCACTTTCAAAGAGATCTCTTAGGGTGAATAGGACTTTGCACTCTCCCTGCTGCCCTGTGCATAGTACACATAGCAGCAGGGAGCTTACCATGGCAGCCAAAAGGGTCGATTGGCTATCGATAAATCGATACCCGCTGCAACCCTAATTTATACCTGGGCAGCTAACCAAAAACGAGGTCACATGATACTTGTGAGGGTCACATGACTGGTGCCATGTTTAGTTCTATTCAGCTCTCCTATGGATGGATTTTACGGGACTAAATTGGGCAGTACCATTTTTCTTCTTTAGGGAGAGGCTACTGTATGGATATAATAAAGGTCTATGAGCAGATGTATATTAGGAAATTGTTGAACATCCTAGTCTCTACATAAATAAATGCAATGGATTAAACCGGAATACCTCTTTAAATATACTTTTTTTTAAAATGATTATTATTTCATAGATCATCAATTCCAAATACACTGGAATACACATTTATTGAGGAGAACGTCAAAAGGAACTCGGTCACAATGAGACCCTAAAGAGGGTTAAGGATGTGTCGACGTAGCTCAAAACCACTGTGAAAATGAGGCAGTAAGTATAGGCAGCATATCACTGTATACCATCTATAAGTGGTTGCGCTTGTTCTGTTCTTTTTCTCTTGGTTTCAGACGTTCTGGAAATTGACAGACGTTGGCTGCTGATCTGAAAGGTTGTCCGTCTTCTGCTGCCTCACCTTCCTCTCTACAGAAGCCATCACATTGAGAGGTAAGCCCAGAAGAGTAAAATACCTCTCTCAGAACAATACCGTTCCTTCATTAGTGTTCAGGGTTTGTGCGGGCGGTATATATTGATTACCTATCCTCAGGATCGGTGAGGGTCTGACAACCGGCACCCCCGTCGATCAGCTGTTTAGAGGGGAGGCAGCGCTGCTTCCTCTTCATTACACAGCTTGTAGTCTCGGAACTGCAGTATAATTCCAAGTACGCGATCCATTCACTTCAATGAATGTAATTACACTGCGCCACCGCTACAAGAGAGTTAACGGTTTTCCACAATTTTTCTATTGCTGACCTCTACTCATGGTAGGCTGTCAATATCTAATCAGCTTAGAATGGTCTTTCCATTTTTCTAAATCCCTTTAAGGGTGCTTTCACACCCTTGTATCCGTTTTTGAGGACCTTAAATTGTAGATCCGTAAAAAAAACACGATACCAGCAGTGTGCGTTCCGCATTTTGCGGATCGGAACGTTCTTCCCCATGGCAGAAATACGTATTTTTGTCTGCAAAGTGGACATGAATAGGACATGTTCTGTCTTTTTTGCGGGGCCACGGAGCAGATGTGTGGATGCGGACAGCCCATGGTGCGCTGTGTGCATCTTTTGCGGCCCCATTCAATATGAAAGAAAAATACAGCCGTGTGAATGGGCCCTTAGTTTGAAGGAGCCCTGGAAAGGAAGTTGATCACAAGGGTATTCCTTTCAGCTCGCACCCTGTACACGGGTGGCAGGACGAGTAGTGTCCTTCCCATCCGAGCACAGGTTAGAAGTGACAGGTCTATTATAAAGCTGGAGGCAGGTAAATGGGGATCACACATTGATAATATGATGATGAACGCCCAGATCCTCCTATCACTCCCACCTCTTAGCACAGGTAAGAAGTCAGAGAGGTGAAAATAAGTTTGCCGTTTCAGAACGTCTTTTATGTTTAGTCAGCTAGGGGGTGAGGTTTGATCTGCGATTTAGGGTATTCCTGTAAGGCTAGTCCCTAATACCCTGTCCAATTGGCACAATTATGTAGCACCCCGCAGCTATTCCACCTCCAGCGTGCTTCCTCAATGAGTGGATCATGTCTTTATCTCATCTTATATTACCGCTGAGGGTTCTGGAAACAGGTGAATGACTTCTTATATCCTATGGGGGATTTGCTGCCCTGGATCTAAACCTATGTGTCGCGCGTAGTGTTGAGCGAACTTTGTGTTTCAAGTTCAGCGTACAACATTCGGGTTATCTAAGAATTCCGTTATGGATTCCACTACCACGGACCATAACTTATATGGTCCGTGATAGCGGAATCCATAATCCAATTCTTAGATAACCCGAACCTTGTACGCCGAACTTGACACACAAAGTTCGCTCATCCCTAGTCACGTACCTTCCTGCTTTCTGCACATGGCAGGGCATTACTGCACATCGGTGCTGCAAGGTATTGGCCTGTGCCGTGGGTCCTGGGTTTGCATCTGACCAATGGCAATATGCATGTAGTATATATGTTCTTCCCGTGTTTGCATGACTCTCCGATTTCTGCCTGCACTCAAAAAAAATACAAAAAAAATGAAAAACTGACTTCTGTGACATTGGCTCTTAACTATGTGTGTGTATCATTGAAGTGAATGAGGACAGTCTGTTCATTGCAGCGTCATATGTTGGTGCTATATAGTGATCCCTCAGGATACAGTATTTCAACATATAAAGGTCTTAAAACCAGACTCGCCATACAATGTCTCAGACCCAGATCCACCAATCAAGGCCACTTCTCCGGTAAAATAGCTGGATTAGTTGCTAATTTTCAGCTATTCCTGTTGTATGTAAGGACGTGTTTTATCTGTCTTAGTTATCTGCTTATTTTTCTTAAATCCTCATTTTCTCTTATCTTGGATGACATTTTGGGACTTTGGAACCGATTACTCAACTTACAATGGTTACAACATACAATGGTCGCCCTGGAACCAATGAATATTGTAACTTGAGGGATCACTGTATAGGAAATTGCAAAATGAATATGAACAGGGGCCTACATCTGACATGCTGAGATTGAGCTGTGATTTTTATTTTGCCAGAATGAAGTTCTGGATGTCTCGCATTGATATAGAATTTTGAGTACGTAAATGGCTTTTTTTCCCCCCTTCCTATAGTATTCTGCCAGAATAGACCCTAAGAATTTTACAGAAGATTAGAAAAATATGTCTGTTTTCTCCCAAAAACAGTGCCACCCCTGTCCACAGGTTGTGTGTGGTATTGAATCTCTGCCCTATTAACCCCAATGACACAACTCATGGACAGGGTTGGTGCTGTTTTAATGTTTAGACAGTGGAAACGGCACTGCAGAGGCCATGTGTATGGGAACAACCCGTCATCGCTCTGGGACTTTGATTTTACTTTTTTTTTTTTTTTTTTTTTTTTTAAATGCCACTCCCTTCCCCTACTTCTACTTAATATCAATTTTTGGTTGGATGACTCCTTTAAAAAGCAGGATTAGCCCTATTAAACCAGGCATGCTATCAGGGTTGATCCTTCTGAATAAAATGTATCTTATGGAAATCAAGTCATTCTTTAAACCCCATTCCTACAACTGTAACCGTTTTGCTGTCCGCTAATCGCGTATCTGTTAAAAAAAAGTGGAAACCAGCGGTGTTCATCCCACATTTTCCTGTTCCGCACTTCCCATCCTTTTTGTGGGACGGCGGAATGGACATACAGGTGTGGACAGCACATGGTGTGCTGTCTGCATTTTTCACAGTCCCATTGAAATGAATGGGTCCGCATCCAATCCACAAAAATTGCGGATTAAACGCGGACCAACAATACCCTTGTGCAATCGAAACAACCAGCACTAAAAAGCGGAATCACCTTGGTGCACTGAGCCCTCATTTGCATAAATAAGTTGCAAAAGGATCAACCCTACCTCACTTGGTCTAGCCTATAGGGTTGATCCTACTGGCAAGCTCTCTTATAACACCTTTCCCACTAAGCCACGTCCATCTCTTACTAATCCACTCCTACTTAGCGAGTGAGTGTAATAAGTGTCTAAGACGCTTAAAAAATGTGGATCATTTTCACTAGATCTCCTCCAACGTGTGTGACGTAAGGTACAGTGAGTGTGGGGACATTCCCAGGTCCCTCATGTACAGCATTAGCTAACATTACACCTGATAAAGGTCCAGCCTTGTGTTACCAGTCTGGGGTGTGTCCCTACATAGTCTGACTCTGGTAAAAACAGATTGGATAGTGTCAGACTGCGCTGGGACACACTCCCAACTGGTAACACCCATCTGGTCCTTTATTGCAAACTGCTGGTAATTAATTCAAAACTTCTAGCAGGAATAATAAAGGAATGGTACCACATAGTCATAAAAATAGATGCTCTACAGGAGAGGTTTCAGATCCTCTTTAATAGACGGGTGTCCTTAATGTGAGATGAGATCCCCTCTATTAAAGGGGTTGTGTCCTCTCAAACATTGGTAGCATTTCGCTTTCTATTGGACACTATGTACACTCAGCTATTTTCGGCACTCCTATACAGTTGAATGGAGGGTGGCCGCATAGCCTCCTTTGCTTTGCAGGGTCTGTTTTAGACATAGCTGCAGTTCCCAGAGGTGGGACCCACAGCTATCGGACATTGTTGGCATGTCCTATTAATATGCCACCAAAGTTTAGGGGTTTTCCAGTTACAATGTTATCTCTATCCACAGCATAGGGGATAACTATTAAATCGTTGGGGTTCCTACTGCAGGGAACGATCACGAGAACAGGGGGCCGGCATGCCCCCTGAAATGAAAGGAGCGGCTGGTCGGGCATGCGTGCGACCCCCTCCATTCTTTTCTATGGGAACTCCGGAGATAGCGGAGCGCTGTACACAGCTATCTCCGGAACTCCCATAGAAATGAATGGAGCGGCCACGCGCATGCCTAACTGGCTGCTCTGTTCATTTCAGGGGGCTACACTGGGTCCCCATTCTCGGTGGGGGTCCCAGCGGTAGGATCCCCACGGATCTAACAGTTATCTCCTGTCCTCTGTGGATAGGGGATAACTTAATGTAACCTCTATACCCCTTTAACTGAGAATACCCTAGTGGGGTGTATTCACTGGCTTTTGAATATTGTCGCTACACCCCGCCTTTGCTGTGCGCACACAAAGTACTTAGGACATTTTCCATGATTTTCTGCTTTTACATTTATCAGAACGGGGACCTGATCACAGTCTTTATTTGCCAGTCCTCTGACGTTCTGCTTTCTTCTATGTGAACCCTCCGCCGGGCTGGTGTGGCCGCTGGATTTCTGTAGCCGTCACACGCACTGAATGTTGTAGCCTGGGCAGAGAATGATTGATGTCTAAAAGGTGCAAATGGTTTGTCTGCTGGAAGCTCTCAGTGGGAAGGTGTCTGTGGACCTGTGGCCATGAGTCAGCTAGCATATTGATGAAGCAATCTTATCTCTGGAGTTCTTCACGCAGTTAAGCTTGGCTTACCATGGGGCTTAATCGCGCAGTGAACAAAGATAAAATTAATTAGCTCCTGTGCTGACTGTACCGCCATGGAAAAGCTCGGCTGCCTGCAATATGTTCTGTAAACTTCGTTTTCACGATGCCGTGTAGAGAAATACACAACCAGATGTAGACGTAAGACCAGACAGAGAAAATGCAATTTTCTCTACGGAAGGTGTAGCTGACTCCCAATAATCTAAATCCCTAAACATTTGCCAAATTACTTTTCGTAATCTTACTTGAGGTTTAAGCTTCACGACGACGTTGCACAATGGAAAATGAACAAGCCTGTTAGGTGCGCCATCTGCAGCTTTCGTCCTCCCCGGTTCTTACAAGGCTGGATTTATCAGACTTTTACATCCACTTGAGAGCCACACGGGAACATTCGTTTTTTTACGTACAACAGAGGTCCAATTAGATGAGTTTTTTTTTTTTTTTTTGTTACTTAGTAATCATTCAAAAGTAAAGAAAGGGGTATTCCAGTTGTTTCTTTTTTTTTTATTGAGTTGTTTATATAATAAACATTGTACAATTTTCTTATACATTCTTCATGCATGCCTTTCTTATATCAGGCGGTATACGGTTATATGCCGGAGAATGGTATAGCCCGTGTATCAGTCCTGATTAATGGATCCGTGGCCTAACTGATAGGCCATCAGTGTCTGATCGGAGTTGGTAAAACACTCTGCGCACCCGCCGATCAGCTGTTTGAGTACCTCCAGCGCTGGAATACAGTGCCGAAACTACACCGCTTTGTCCATTGTGTGGTGGACGGAGCTGGTTACTTCAGTGCTGTTCCTATTCACTTCAGTCATCCGCTCTATGCACTGCACAGGGGTTTGTTTTTTGTATTTCTGGTGCTGGAGCTACTCCAAACACGCTGATCGACGGGGTGTTGGACCCCAAACCTGTCCCCCCCCACCTGATCAGATATTGATGGCGTACACTGATAATAAGCCATCAACATAAGGGTCCAGTCTCACGACCGTGTCCATTTTGCAGACAGCAAACCTCGGATCTGTAAAACACGGCCACTGGCTGTTTGCACCCTCTGCATCGTGGTGCAGACCCATTGACTTCGATGGGTCTGTGATCTGCATGTTGCGGCCAAAGACCGGACATGTCTTGTCTTATGTGGCATGGCTGCACGGACCCGGAAGCACACGGAAGAATCCACTTTGTTGTCCAGAAAATGGACACAGCCGCAAGAATGGACCCTTAAAATCATTGACAACCGCTTTAAAAGCCCACCTGACCTCAGCACATAACTAGTGAGAGACGTGAATAACAATTTGATATGGCGAGATAAAGTTTACCGAAGACGACTCCTCAATATTTTGGTTTGCTCAGAATGATATATGGGATATTTTTGTGATATATATAAATATATATATATTAATGGGCAGGGCATGCTTCCTATGTTCTATATCGGTTGTCAGATTTCACAGGGCAGATATTTCGAGTCTCCTGCTATTTCAACTTTTTCGATGTATATTGAGAAGCCCAGGTTTAGAAACAAGGTCATTTCATAAATTGAGAAAAAAAAAAAACTAATTAGCTTTAAACATAAAGATCTAAAATTGGCATCTCGCTGCCAGCTGGTGCATACATGCTAATTGGATTGCTATGATTTGTAAAAGTTGCTGTAAGTGGCCATTTCTAACTAGATGTGTGGAGCAAGTTTATCTTCCGGTGATTAGCAAACAGCATGACTAATTCTGAGCGCGAGATGCAGCCAGACTGAATGTCAATTATTCGGAGACCTTTTGCAAAACCTTGAAAGGGATTTTAAGGTTCTTTGGGAAGTCAGATGTACCTCGCAGAGGTCAGTGGAACTGGAGGCCAATTATGGGTGTAAAATCAAGATGCGGGTGCTGTATCACATTCTGCTCCGGTGTCACAGCACTGCTATGTGGAGACTATTGGGGCCGTTTAATAAGTTTATCTGTATTCTGTCTCAAAAGCGGTATATTTCTTATTGGGCTGGCGTTCTAGTATTGTGTCCTGCCGATAGGCTTTCCAGAAATGTCTTCTGTGGCACCAGATTTTTTATAAAAACTAGTGAAAAGATATGGCTGGGTGGCAAGAACAATACCATATTCCTTTACCCTTTTTTTGATTAATATCTACGTAAAGGGACCTTTCCAGGTTAGGCTACTTTCACATCTGCGTTTTAAATTCAGGTTTTGAGATCCGGCAGAGGATCTCAAAACCTAAATTAAAAGGATCCCTCCGTTCCATTTAATACATCCTGATGGGTCTGTTTCATCCGGATCCGGTTGTATTAAGTCAAAACTGAACAAAGCTAATCGGGCATGAAACTCATTGTAAGTCAATAGGTGCCGGATCCGTTTTCTATCGTTTCCAAGAAGATCCGTTTTGCTCTGCATCCCATGCTGGACAGAAAACCTCAGCTTGCTGCGGTTTTCTGTCCAGTAAGGAAACGCAACCAAACGTAACGGAATGCATTTTGGAGCAGTTTTGTCTCAATACCAGAAAACTTAAATGCAAGTGTGAAAGTACCCTAATTCAGGTTTTGAGATCCTCTGCCGGACGTCAAAACCTGAATTAAAAATGCAGATGTGAAAGTAGACTGACTTTTTAACTCAATATTTATAGAAGAAAAAAAAAAGATTTTTGGCTTTAAAAAAAAAAATGATTATTTTGCCACTACCATGCCATTAAACATTAAATACAAAATAATTTTTTCCTGTAGCAGCAATCACAGAAAGAAAGATTACCCAGAATTGTTATATGTACAGCACTGCTATGCGAGGAAGGGTTTATCTGTCCGGTAATCGTCAATTAGAATCCTAGGTGGAGAATTGGAAGCAGCGATGAGCCAATTGATTTGTAGAAATCGAATTAGTATGTAAATCAGCCTGCTTGAGCAGCGAGGGACTGGCCCCGCTGCTAAAGAGGCTCCACCCACTCTTTTGATTCTGTAGTGGTGCATGCCCCTCGCTGCTCAGGCAGGCTGATTTATGAACAAATTTGATTTGTACGAATCAATCGATTTGCTCATCTCTGATTGGAATAACTGACAGTATGAAAGCTCTATTGTTTTCTTCATAAGCCTCGATAACCACACAAACAGGGATTAGTATAATGTGAGAAGCCCTGATCAGCCACACTACGGAGACAGAATAAGGGGAGTGGGGTGCTGCTACCTGGTCTGACTGACAGAGTGTTAAGTGAGCCCCGCTACCGTGTTAAGGGTGCCTTCAGATGTGGCAGATTTTGCCTCAGAAACTTTCTGCAACTGAAAATGACATTCCATTTGTCTGAATGGGACATTTCTGCACCAAAATTTACTACATGCGAAGGCACCCTAGCATGGGCGTAGCTATAGGGGGTGCAGGGGTAGCAGTCGCTACCGGGCCCAGGAGCCTGAGGGGGCCCAAAGACCCTTGTGCCGCATAAGAAGGCACACAAAGCACTGAGGGAAGGGGGGCCCAAGCTGAACTCTTGCACCAGGGCCCATGAGCCGTTGGCTACGCCCCTGCGACCCTAGTATAGGTGGTTAGTGTGTGGAAATGTTATGGCAGTGGACCTAGAAAGTCCAGAGGGCGTCAACTCCGTTGATAATCTGTAAACTAAAGTTTCCAGGTATTTAGACATTTTATTTATTTGTATTATCTAATGATCTTTTTTCCTTTTGTCCCTTTCTGTTGTAGGGACATTGACATTTTCAGGTGGAGGCTTTCACTGTGTATCCACTGGTCTGGAACTAATTCTACTGCGGTAAGTATTCTCCAAAGAGCTGAGGGTATGACTAGTAAGTCTTATATTCTTTGTCCATGTTATTCAGCAAATTTCATCAAAATAAATGGGTCCACAAATAAAGGTGTCTCTCTTAAGACTCTATATTGGGTGATTTTGCAAAGGTGTTGAAATGGTGATGCAGTAGGTACCGCTTTGTTTTTGAAGAAGGAAAAAGGAAGATTGGGTCATTGTACCGCCTCATTTAAAAACTGCTTTTAATTTTTTTTAACTTTGTGGGATATTGTGGGCTTCTGATAAGTTGAAGTGTTTGATATCTCCCCATACAAAGCCTTATGGTAATAGGTCATTTACATCTACAGTATTTTGCAACATTACCTTTTCAACAATGATCCAAAATGCAAATCAAATTATTATCACTTACTATGGATTGTAAAGTAGGTAAGGTAGGTTCATTTCCTAATCTCTGAAATAGGTGGATCCAAATATTATTGCATCAATACTCAATAGGCTATTTTCTTACCTTTGCGTTAAAAGAAAAGAATGTTATTGAAAAACCAAACAGCAAAAAACAAAATAAAATATTGTACATGACAGTCTCTTTCTAACAAAGCCAGAACCAGCCCTGTACCTCACATGGATCTAGACTCAGATCTACCCATTCATTGCTCTGCTATATTGGCAGCTCAGGGGGTGTGCACTTTTTTTCAGGGGGTGTTATTTTTGCTGCAGTTGGTGGCAGTTGAAGGATGGAAATAAGTGTGTATGTCAACCTCAGTGAGCTTGACAGAGAATTTAGAAAAAGTGCAAACAGCAGATGGCGCTATACAAACAGATTTCAGTGAATAACTCGGTGGCTATGCTAAATGTTCAATTACATGCAATTACAAAAGTATTCAAACTGTACAACCGCTGTAACTGTCCAGATATCTAACAGGTGAATAATAGTTTCCTGAGATGCAGCACATACGTATACAGCATATATAGTATTGCTGTCTGTAGCACCTCGTCATATCTCACTGTGAAAAAGCACACCTAACATTGTTCGCCCTGTTTCCACTGTATGTTTTGTATTTGTCATTTTTTACAGTTCATTTTATTAACAACATAACATCACCTAGAGACAGGCAGCCATTTTACAAATCCCCTGGAAACAGGCAGCCATGAAATCACACATAGTTTTATTTGTTGTAATAGCTACATAGGATACTTGTGACTATCTCATGGATGCAGTACAGAGGACTGACTGATTTATGGGCCAAACCATTGAACAATGCAGATAGCAGTCGACAACAATTTGCTGTATTTTAAAAATATGTATATATGAAAATTGAAGAATTTCCCCGTTAAGAATAAGAACCTAATTAATCTTGTATTTAGCAAGGTCTGAAATTCTAGCTCTGGCTCTGATATAAAACAAGGTGATCCTGAACCTGTAACTGCTTTTCATAAATGCACCTATGGTTCTACACATCTGGAAGAGATAAAAGAAGGAGAAGGCACAAGCGGCGAGGTCATCCGTGCTATAAATCGTGCGCTGTTTAGGTGTTTTGCTCTTTGCAGATCCGAATGTTTAGTAGTATGAGTGGAAGTGAAGGTAGAGGAGAGGGTTATGTGTTCAGCGGGCAGATAAGGAGGTGGATTGGATTGCTGGCCGGTTTCTGAACCTTGCCTAATGAATGGTTGCTAGGCAAATTGCATCTCAATCAGTTTAATCCTCTGCATGTCATGTACAGATCCGTTCTTACAAAAGCAGTCACCGAACTGGCAAGGGTCAGAATAAGTGACGAGCGAGAATACTTATCAGTAAATTGTGGAGTCAGACTTTAGGGCTGATTTACACGACCATGACCGTGTGTGTCACCTTCGCTTCCCGGGTCAACCGCGGCTGCCCTGACCCGAACTAATTGTATCATAGTGTTTTATAATTCATATGTGACCGCGAGTCTACTGTACTGGTCTCACATCACCATGTAAGCCATCACAGTCCAAAAGATCCACGATTACACATGAACCGACTGTTTTATAAAACACTGTGAGGCAGTCAGCTCGGGGAAGCCCGGGAGATGCGACCGACACTCAGACCGTGTCTCCCAGGCTGATCACAGCCGTGTGAATGAGCCCTTATGATTATTAACTCTTAACACAGTTCTGATGTGCAGCGCCCTATTAAATTTGGGTACGTATCACATGACATGAACAGAAATGACTGTCAGCCACTCAGTGTAATCAGAGTTCCTATTCTTGTAAGCAGGGATCTTGAATACTGTGAGGAAGTATATTTGACAATAAAATGAATAGTCTTTTACTTAGAACTAAAAAACACATTAAAGGGGTTGTCTCACCTGATTTCAGTCCTCCCGGGTTGCACCTGCTGAGCTGTAGTGGGGACAGTGCCTCTGCTGTATGTGATGGAGCAGGCAAGCTGTCCTGGGATAATATAATCCCGCCTCTTGCCTGCGCATGCACGCCCCTGAGGCTGCTAGTGTATCGGAATCACTAGCAGTCCCAGCAGAGCAGACCCTGTACAGATCATGATAACCAATTGTAATTGGTTGCCTCGATCGGTTTCTTACCGGAGAGACCGACAGCGGAGATTGAGAGGTGGCCGGGAACGGGAGCGCATGCGTGTGATCCTGTTCGCACTCGCTCCATCAATTCCCAGCCACCAGAAAGGTCGGCTTTATCTCATTCATTCTCCCTGCACGGCCACAATGATGAGGAGATTGAATGGCGTGGAGATGGAGCGTGTGCCCTGCCATTCCATGACTGTCCATTGTGGCACAACCCCTTTACTCCTAGGAAGGAAGACAAAAATTAATACAGTGGAGGCCACAGGAGATGACTGATGATAGAGAGTCATATACTAGGAATCCTTCTGGCAGCCCTTATTAATGAGAATCTGGGACGATCAATGTCAGAATGGTACCCTATCCTATCTATAGTGAAGGAGAGCAGAGCTTGCATGCGCTCCATTCATCTCTGTGGAAGTCCTGAAAATTTCTGCACAAGCGTGCCTAGTATTTTCAGAAGCCTTATAGCAGAAATCGAGAGCACACTGCGCAAGCGTAGACTCCTCTCCATTCACCACTATGAAACTACCGTAATTAGCCAGCTATTTCCGGAGCTCCCATAGCGGTGATTGGAGGGTGGCCGTTCTATTCTGGATATAGGTCTGGGTATCTTATCTGGGACCTGCTCCTATCTGACAATGATAGTATTTCCTAGCAATATTCCGTGAGTACCCCTTTAACAGTTTTAATAATCTGTGTGTAGCAGCCCCAGTGTTAGACCAGCTCAGTTGCTTTTGTGATTGCTTTATAAAATTCTAGCAAAAAATTGGCCAGTATAATGTTTAATGTGACGTTTTATGCTGTGCCTTTAACGGTTTGCTTGACGTAGATCATAAAAATTCAGGTTTGTCTGTTCTCCCTCCCCGGAGTCATGCTCTGAGGAATCTGAGACGTGGAGCACTTGAGGAGCTGTGTCTGCCAGTGACCTGAAGGGAGCACAGTAATCATCTGTTCCTTCCCTTCCCTCTAATACTGGTCCTTTTACAGATGAATTGGCTGTAACGAGCGCACATCGCCATTATACGGAGTCAACGTTTACTTTTATTAGCACCAGGCAAATATCAGGAGGGGTTTGAATGGACAGTTATCCTTGAGGTCATTCATTCGAAGCCCTCCTGTCATAAAGTACGCTGATTTACGCGGGGCAGTGATTGAGGGGGGACGTTTTTTGGCCGCTCGTTACCACTCGTAAAAGGGCCTTTATCCTCTATATCACCGGTCTGCAGAAAGGTAGTCAAGGATATGTTCATGCAAAATGTGAGATCCATCTGCGCACAGATATTTTTCTGCGTGGATTGAAAGAGGCTTATCCGTGTTTGACGAGCTTTAGATCTGCTTTTGACAATGTCTTTTTTGGCTGTGTGAACATACCCTAGGGCTACATGCACACGACAGTGAAAAACGGACATGTGATGTACATTTTTTAACAGCCATGAAATGGACATTTTAAAACCAATGGTAGTCTATGGGGTTATTGACATGACAGTTTTTTTGACTGAAAAATGGACGTAAAAAAATAGAACATGCTCTATCTTGTCCGTTTTTCACTGACAGACTGACCTCATACAATTGAATGGGTCAATTTTTAACGTCCGTTTTTCACAAGCATCAGTGAAAAAAACGTCCATTAAAAATGTTTTTTTTTTCCCACTGTTTCTGTCCAGCAGATCATTCTAAATCCCAATCTGCTGCCAGAAAAAGTACTTTTCTATAGGGACAAGAGATTACTGTATCGGTCGCTAGTCCCCGTACAGCATTTATTGGGAACATTTTGTTCCCAATAATCCGCCTGATTATTGGTCTGTAGGGGCAGACTAGCCATAGACCCTACAGGGAAATTTCAGCCCTCGAGCCCTCCTCATGGCCGCCAGCTGGATACATAATGCTCTCAGTAGTAATTAATGCAATGAGTATCCTGCACTTGGCAGGTTCCCTCCTAAATTCCGCTGTATTGCCATCCTCAGGACTGTGATAAAGTTGACTAATGCAGTGGGGCAGCAATATTCTTTTGCTGTAATATGGTCTTTGGTTCTGCTGGGGCTGTATTTTGTGCTGCACTATTGTATTGGTGGTCCCATCGACTTGTGGTATCCCTGTCTACTTGTGTTGCCCCGCTTCTGTCAATTTGGACCCACCTATAGCATGGGGCCTCTTTTAAGTTTTTTCCAGGGCCACTTTAAGTTCCCAGTCTGCCCTTGTCGGTCTGTGTAAAAAGACCCTTAAAGGGGTTTTCCTCGTATAAATATTTTTTTGCAAGTGACCCCGGGTATAATATTTTTTTGCAAGTGCGGAATTTGGATCCGAGGTCCGTAGCGGTAAGTACAAATCCTCTGTTTATGGAGACAGGCTGGGGGCACTTGCAAAAAATAATTAATTTGCAGAAAACCCCTTTAATTGGAATGTCCATATACCTAGTTCATACCTGTCAGCTAAATGCTCTCTCTTCCACATGCATGCTCAGCGCTGCTAGGGGTTGTTGTTTTCATTGGGGAAAGTGGTGAAAGCCACTGCCCGTCATCGCTGACAGCGGCTTATGTCCAGGAGAACAAAAGGATCTGGCCTTGTAGTTCAACTAGCCTCACCAGATGACGTCGGGGGAGCGGTGGGAGCCCCCTGTAGCTCCACATTAGATAATTGGAATATCGCTGCACCCTCTTACTTGATCTATGATCACCTTTCTTTTCTCTCCCCTTCGCACGATTTGCTGATTTACCAGCCCAAAGAATACAATGGGAGAACTGATTAGCGTTTTAGTCTCTTAAATTCGACAAAAGCGATTCTGAAACCTGACGAATTGTTTTCCGAGTCACAGCTCGGCGTCTGAATCCGAAATGGAAAATGTATTTTTTTCTTCTTCTCCCTAAATATCTCCCCTTCCCTCTGTGTATTCGTTTTTGCAGTGGGACCGAGAACCCTGTAGCAGAATAAGCATACGGTTTTAACACGCGTTGCCAGGGTGAAAGTAAAGCTGCTGCAATTTCTCTTAAAACTGCAGCCTAACTGCATTGTGTGAATTTACAGAAATGTCCATCTTCAGGCTGTGAGCAGAGTCAGACCTTGAAGCAAGTTCCTTATGATCCATAGACAAGGAGCGCTACAGTTACTTTATTATCCTCAGGTTTACTGCTTAGAAGGCAGCGGTCAGACAGCACATCATGGACTGTAAAAATTTCACACAACAGTCCTCATGGGTGATCTCTGCCAGTATAATATTGTAAGGTGAACGAGGGGAGAAATTAACATTGTGAATACTTGACAGCAGGTTTCCATCACTATCGATAGGATTCTTGGATACAGCCACTGTGCTACTTACCGTACATTTACGGTTTTCTGTGTACTTCCATAATTTCGTTTACTTTAGCACTCCCACAATGAAGGACCTGTATATAACACTAGTTCATGAAGGTAACACGAGGACGAGAGGTAGCTATGTTTCTTTGCGAGTGTGATTTATACACCATTCAAGGCCCCTGGAGTTGGGTGACAACTTCTATGAGCAGTTTAATGGTTGCAAATAAGCGATACATCAAATATTAAAGGGATTTTCCACATTTTTTTAACTGATGACTTGGGGTACTTTCACATTCGCATTTTGACTTTCTCAGTGCTCCAGACTAAAAAAAATACCAAGGAGCCATTGGCTCCTAACCTGAAAAATTTAGGAGCCAAATTAATTTTTTGGTCGCCAAATGTAAAATACATATAATTATAATAAAAAAGACTTTTCTTACCTTGTGCAGTTGCCCATATGTTCTTTTGGATTTGTTCTTACAGCCAATAAAAACGGTAACTATTTACAGTCCTTAATAGACAATTTATTGCTCCGATTCTGAGTCAGTGTCACTGACTACCAATAAGTAATTATGCCCCATTGTCTGAACAGTCTCCTGTCTGACAGTCTGGAGTACGGGGAAAGCGGACTGGGGTGACATAGGCAGTCCGGCATGCTGCCCACAGGTGTGGCATTTCACAGTAGGGGCCATCCCTTGCGGCTCTTCAGCGTACAGAGCCCCAGTGAACACTGAAGAGACGGCGTCCACTTTGATCCCAGCCATAGTCAGTGCAGCATTATAAGACAGAGACCTGCAAGAAGCATGTGTGCAGCTGCCCCTTATTCAGCCTGTTAACCACCAGCAGCCCTGACTCCAGCCATATACCAGACAGAGACCTGCAAGAAGCAGGTAGGCTGTGCGGCTGCCCCTAATAAGCCTGTTATAGCAGGCTGCGTTACTTTAACCCCACCCTGCGGCCTTAACCCTGGCAGCCATACGCATCTCCGCACCGTTGACTGTACAAACGGCTGTACCCTGACAGTCTGGAGTACAGTCCTACGGTGCGGAGTAAGCTGAACTGGGTCAATTATAGGCAGTCCTGCCTGCTGCCCAGGGTTTGCGCATCACAGTAGGGGCATCTCCGCAGACTACAGTAGCGGAGTCCATCCCCCATAATGCCGCATGTGCGGCAGCATTAAATTGAAGTTGAAGTGATAGCTAGGTGGTGGGGCCGGGGGATACTGTGCAGCGGCAGCTAAGTATTAACGGCTAACCTGTTGTAGGACTGGAGCTAGTCGGCACGCTGTCTCCCTGTCTTCAGAGCAAGCTGCTGGTGTGTTCAGCGCGGGAGAATAGGGGCGGGCTGTTAGAGCAGAGGCCAATGGCAGGGCAGCGCGCGATCCTTAGGTCCAATCAGCAGCCTCCTCACTAATAACAGAGCTCTGTACTGTGCGGAGCTCTGTTATTGGTGTCTGCTGCTTGAAATCCAGTTTTTTCTTAAAGCGGCAGAGCAGCGGAGGGCCTAGGCGCAAATGGCGACAAGACTACAAAGTCTTGTCGCCATTTTGAAATAGTAAGTCGCATTGGCGACCATTTTGGTCGCCATCTGGAGCGCTGTTTCTGTTTGTGAGATCCGTTCAGGGCTCTCACAAGCGTTCCAAAACTGATCAGTTTTGCCCTAATGCATTCTCAATGGGAAAGGATCCGCTCAGAATGCATCAGTTTGCCTCCGTTCAGTCACCATTCCGCTCTGGAGGTGGACTGCCTACCTGACGAAGCGGAGCCAAACGGGACAGATCCGTTTTCTCTGACACAATCTGGCCCAATAGAAAACGTCATGGCTATAGAAGACCTAATACAACCGGATCCGTTCATGACGCATGCAGTTGTATTATTGTAACGGAAGCGTTTTTGCAGATCCATGGCGGATGCATGCAGTTGTATTATTGTAACGGAAGCGTTTTTGCAGACGGATCCGCAAAAAATGCTAGTGTGAATGTAGCCTTATTCTCTGGATAGGTCATCGGTATCTGATCGGTGGTGGTCCAATCGGGACCCCTGCCGATCAGCTGTTTGATAACGCACCGCCACTCACAGTAGCGCCATGGCTTTTTCCAGCTTTACCTCGCCCAATGACGTCATGTTCATCGGTCACATGGCCTGGGGGCGCAGCTCATCCTCATAGAAGTGAATTGGGCTGAGCTGCATTACCAATTACAGCCGCTATATAATGTACAGTGCTGTGCTTGGTGAGCTGATAGAAGGCCATGGCGCTCCTGTAAGCGCCGGTGCCTTCTCAAACAGCTGATCAGCGGGGACCCAGGTGTTGAATCCTCACCAATCAGATACTGGGGATAAGTCATCATTTAAAAAAAATCTCGGAAAACCTGTATTTTCTTAAAGACATTGTCTAGGGTCGTGCTCGTTCCACTGGACTCCTAATCCCGGAATGAACAGAGATGTAAATGAATACAGAAAACTATGTATGAATCTGCTCAGCTCCCCCTGCTGTAGAACATGCTGCCCGCAGATTATTACACTGCGATTCCTATGGGTTCTTTTTAAAGGAACATTCCAGACAAAGCTGATGGACTGGGGGAGATGTGCTAATCATAATGTGCCAGAACTCCGACTTGCTCTATAAATGGATGTACATGCTATGTAACACATTTATTAAGTGTTGTAGACTTTTCTTTTTGACTCCTCCTGCAAAGGGATGTGGCCTAATGGAAAGGGTGGTTTTGGGGTTGCTCGTCCAAAATTTTTCTGCAAAGTAAACCAACTAATAGGTGGTGTAATCTTAGACTAGACGGTCCATCATCCAGCATCAGCCGCTCTGATTCATCTGCAGTGTTGAGCGAACTTCTAAGTTCTGCGTCCAGGATTCGGGTTATCGAAGCATCCTGTTATGGATTCCAAATTCCGTTCTGGTCTGTGGTAACGTAATCCATAACTGGACTCTTCGATAACCCGAACTTTGGACGCAGAACTTAAAACACAAGTTCGCTCAACACTATTCAGCTGGCGTTTTTAGGCTGTCTAGTCTGTTTACAATATCTAAAAATTAGACAGGATTATTAAATCTGCCCCGCAGTTATAGTGCAGGAGAAGTCGGAGCGTGACACAGGGTTTGAAATAAGGCCAAAGACGGATGTCGTGTATCCCCTTTTTTGGAGGACGGGTCCTTTTTCAGAGGGAGAGTCCTTTTTGGGGAGTGTGTCCTTTCTGCTGCAGCTGTCTCCCTGTAACTGTTAAAGTAGATATGTCTGGTGGCGGTTAAAGGATAAAAATGAGCATATGTAGCCACCTCATCAATGTAGACAGAAAAATGAGTAAAAGAACAAACAGCATGTGGAGCTATAAATATATTTTTATTGATTAACCCAGTAGCTATACTAAATTTTTAATTACAGGAAATTACAAAAATTTAGACCCTGGTGCTGGTTTGAAAAATTTAGAAATTAATTTTGTGGGACAACCCCATTAATTCGAAGTTTTTTTTTCTGCAGTGTTTCTTTAAATATACCTCCAATATCTGAAACTGCAGTGAAATGAATGAAAATTACACTGAATTTGATAATTCACCTGAAAAGCAACAACCTCCGTGAAAAATCTGCATGCAAATGGATTGTGTATTTATGGTGTGGCGCTTGTGAGAAGTGGCTGGAGATGCGGTTGAGAGCGTCACACATGCTGTTTATGATTACTCTTATAATGAGAGGCATTTTCTGCCATTGTGGCCTCAACTGCCATCTATGTACGTTGTATAGCTGGGCTGTGATGTTGCTGCTGATTATGTGCTTGGCGCATAAAAATCAGCGCAGAACCGGGGGAAGAGCAAACCTAATTATGAGAAAGCTGCAGGACGTTACCGGAGAGGGACACAGGTGCCGCACTGATCGGAGGGTAATGTGTGCTGCAAGGGGTTCAGATCTGTAGGTGGTTGTACTGCTTCTTATAGGCCTACAAGGGGTTTGGTGGTAGTGTGAATCTAACATAGTAAGGCTCCATTCACATGTCCCTAAGTGTTTTGCGGATCCGCAAAACACAGACACCGGCCATGTGCACATTGCCTGCACTATAATAGAAAATGCCTATTCTTGATCTCAATGGGTCAGCAAAAAAAACAGAAGGTACTCCGTGTGCATTCCGTTTCTGTACGTCTGTATTTCCGTTCCGCAACAAAAATAGAACATGTCCTATTATTGTCCGCATTACGGACAAGGATAGAACTGTTCTATTAGGGGCCAGCTGTTCCGTTCTGCAAAATACGGAATGCACACGGACATCATCTGTATTTTTTTTGCGTACCGCAAAATACATACGGTCGTGTGCATGAGGCCTTAAAGGGCTTCTGTCACCCCCACTGACGAATTTTCACTAGCTGACATTAGCTACTTGCTAATGTCAGCTGAGTTCAAACATATGTTTCCTAACTTTTTTTCTGTTTTCAATCTTCTAAAAAACTTACTTTTGTGATATGTAAATTAGCTTCGCTACCAGCAAGTTGGGCGGGTACTTGCTGGTAGCCGCCGCATCTTCATGCCCTTGGAACGCTCCCTCTTCTTTTGATAGACAGGGCCAGCGCGCTCGCCTCCTCCCGCTGGCCCTGTCTGCAGCTGCAATCCCGTGCGCCGTATCGGTCTTTAGTCGGCGCAGGCGCTCGAGTGAGGACGCCGCTTAGGCGCTCCGTCCTCAGTGCGCCTGCGCCGATGACGCCAGCGCTACATCCGGAAGAGAAGACGCCGGCATCCCTGGTAAGGAGCAGGCGATGCCGGCGTCTTTTCTTCCGGGTGTAGCGCTGACGTCATCGACTCAGGCGCACTGAGGACGGAGCGCCTAAGCGAGCGTCCTTCACTCAGAGCGCCTGCGCTGACTAAAGACCGATACGGCGCAGGCGCGGGATTGCAGCTGCAGACAGGGCCAGCGGGAGGAGGAGAGCACGCTGGCCCTGTCTATCAAAAGAAGAGGGGGCGTTCCAAGGGCATGAAGATGCGGCGGCTACCCGCAAGTACCCGCCCAACTTGCTGGTAGCGAAGCTAATTTACATATCACAAAAGTAAGTTTTTTAGAAGATTGAAAACAGAAAAAAAGTTAGGAAACATATGTTTGAACTCAGCTGACATTAGAAAGTAGCTAATGTCAGCTAGTGAAAATTCGTCAGTGGGGGTGACAGAAGCCCTTTAAGGTCATTTCAGTGGTTGCATGTAATACTTTATTTCCCCTGTAGTGGCCACTGTAGGGCACGTGAGGATCCGTTCTCTAGAGCAGGACCCATGGCGGTCAGACGATTTGGGCATCTGTTCCCATATTAATGGGGTTATAGATGACAAGTCAAACCCTTCATGTATAATATTCTCTCAAGGTGCAGGAATACATGATGCCTATGTGAAAAGGCCACATTGTAAGAATAGTTTTCACCTACGGTGCTGAGAAACAGGGTCCAGATGGTCTCTTCTTTAACATATGTAACACATGAGTTTGTGATGTTTAAACAAAATGTAACGTTGGACAAAGAAGAAGAGTAACCACATAACAGATTTTCAATTATTACTATGTTTATTTACAGCGGTGTGAAAGACTGATGAAATGACAAGTGGTCCCTCAACTTATAATTTTCATTTTCTCTGGGGCGGCCAAAACGGGTAACTGGTTCCAAGGCTCGAAAATGTGATTCCAGAGCAGAGAATAAAAGGGATGAGAAAAAGCAATACAGTTATATAAGATAAAGCCAGTCCATACATATAAAAGAAAGCGCTGCTGAAGGTAGAATTCACATTCTGTGTTGAGGTTGGAGTTCTTCAGGGTACTGTGCAGTACACACATTGTACCAAAAATGAATCGCCTAAAGGAGCAGCTCATCCTGGCACATCTGAGCAGCAGTGGAGAACGTGTAATACGGTACTATACTGTAGAGAGGCACTATTAGACAGCCAATCAGTGCTTCACTAATACATGTGTCCTGCAGGCAGTCACATGCACCGATCGGCAGTGTTTGTGGCAGTGCATGTTGAATCTGGTTTCAATTTAGGGAAAGACCATTTTATATTGACAATATTGTAACCTGAGTCCATTGGGGATGAGCTTCATCTCATGACACCAATGAACTTTAGGTATTGGGATAGGGTCTGTTACGGTTACAGTGTGGTTTTTGTCATTTTGATGGGAAGAATAGCACTGCTTGCTACTCTTTTTTTCTTCTAGCCACATATTACAGAATCTGCAACTCAGACGTTACATGTTGCATAGCTTTTCCTTTGTCTGGGAGACTGCAGATACTTCCAGTACACTGTAATGCTCTTCACTACAGCACTAGGGACCAGAAACCATATTTCTCCTGGAGAAGTACAAGGGCCAGAGGTGCTTTATCAGTATTGTGCAGTTAAATGCATGGTTTTTAACAGATATGCACATGTGGATGCTTCCCTCATGTACATCTTTTTTTTGTGTTGTTTTTTTTTTCAATTTGGACTCTCCTGACCCATTTTCACCATATAGACAGAGCACTCTGTTTATTCTACATCCTGTATGTAGTACTTCCTGTTGCTGTATCCAACCAAACCCATGATGCACTTCTCCTTCCTCTGCCACAGCTCCAGCACCGCCCCTAACACCGCCCAGCTAGTTTACAGCTCCTCCCACCCAGCTAGTTACGTAGACACTCCCCTATCACTGCCCCTGTATGGACTTAACATCATAGAAAATAGGAAATGCCAAAAAGTAATACCTGTTTCCCACGTTTGCTGGCGTTCACAATGCAGGCAGCAACCTCTACTGGTCTGCGGCCTGGGATGGTGGGACGCAGGCGGGCAAATGCAAAACCATCACTTCACTGTGTCACAGTGCAGGCTGGGTGCGAAGACTTAATCGCGCACGCCAGCGCGGGTATTTACTCCCTCATAGGCTTCAGGCCTACTAAACCTTAGCGCTATGAGGATAGTCGGTGGGGCAAGTAACTATCCTATGCCCCACCGCAGTATTGAGCTGCGGCAATGGGTCTAGTCGCAAATGGTGACAAGACTAAAGTCTTGTTGCCATTTGAAAATTAAACTAAGTTGCATTAGCGACCATTTTGGTCACCGTCTGGAGCACTGATGCGTATGAGGGCTTTTAGACACCCATTGATTGCAGCCCAAATCTGTATAGGAACTATCTGGCCCTTTAATGGATCTCCTCTAAAGTTAGCGCAAAGTAAAAGCACTTGACAGCCATTGCGATCTGTACTAGGAAGATGTCAAAAACATTCTGTTCTTGGTGATAAAGATCAATTGTTGTCTTTGCGCTACTTTCTGTAAAAACGAGTCGCGTTGTATCACCCGGGGGAAAGCTGCCTCCAGGTTACAATCCTGATAGATTTCTGCCCCTTGATTGTTCTCCTATAAACAGCAGAATATTTTAACAAAAACACTATATTGCTCCCGTAACAATCGCTCCATGATGGCTCAAAGCTGCACCCAATGTTTCTTACCACATAATAAGCCTTAGCAGCCATCATCTTTTCTTGCTTGAACTATTGATCGGACTTTCATATTCTTTAAAATGCAGGAAATCCATATCAATATCTTGCCCGGCTTAATGCTGTTTTATTAAGATTAAAGTAGGATTTTACAGCCATAGCACGGGAGAATGATTAAGGTATTGCAGAGAATAAATTGGCTGGTGATTGTTCTCGGACTGAATACTGTACGTTAATTTACTCTTGTGCCGGTTTATGAGCGTATGCTTTAGAGCCTCCTCTGCTACAAAGATTAGAGAAGGATCTCTACACGGGGAGAATTTAAATGTGATGGGACTTGCGACCATAAGGAGAATATTGCGCGTCAGACATGTAATTACTGTACGCAATAGTGCTGGCTCTACGCACTTAATTGTACATTTTCTCTTAGGGGCAGCCAACCTGCTCATACATATGCTAATCTAAACAGAGAGCCTATAATACAGTTATGTGTTATCGACCAGTTTCTCCATTCTATTAGTAGAGGTTTGTAGGTCCTTATGGTCCAGGCTTGCAGTACTGCATTCTGTGCATATCTTGTTTCACATCTCCATTGGTCTTGTTTGTCTTATATTACTGTTAAAACAGAGATGTATGTCAAGAAATCTTCCCTCTGTGTCCCAAGAAATCATCCATGCCCACCCTCATTCTCCTCACTGTCCTGTGACAAGATGTAGTGTGAAAGAGGCCTAGACAAGTGTTTGGAGCAGGAGCCTCCCTGCTGTGTCCCGTCTGCAGTAGGATAAAATTGTAAAGCTCCATCCCTCTTGGCTAAGCCATACCCAGGGCCGGCTCCAGGTTCATGTAGGCCCTTGGGCGATGAAGTTTCAGTGGGCCCCCTTGTGGCATCTTGCAAGGGCCAATGAAACTGCTTGTATTTTATATATATATATATATATATATATATATATATATATATATATATATAGAGGACGAGCTGTAGTTTTTACCATTTTTGCATACATACACCTTTTTCATTGCTTTTTATTCAATAATAAAGCCCACCATAATGTCCCCCAGTAGTAATAGCTCCCCTTATAATGTGACAGTAGAAAATTCCCCTTAATGTGTGCCAGTACAAAAAATGCCCCCTCAAAATGAGCGCCAGTACAAAAAATGCCCCCTTAAAATGAGTGCCAGTACAAAAAATGCCCCCTTAAAATGAGCGCCAGTACAAAAAATGCCCCCTAATAATGTGAACTTGTACAAAAATGTCCCCGTTGTGTGTGCCAGTACAAAAATACCCCCTCTTAGTGCCCCAGTTAAGCTAATGTCCCCATAGTGCCCCCCATAATGTCAGTATAAAATGCCCCTATATACTACCCCCAGTAGATGCCCCCATAGTGCTCTTTTTTCCACCTTCTCCATAGTACCACCCATAATGTGTGCCAGTATAAAATGCCCCTTTTATAGTGCCCCCAGTAGATGCCTTCATAATGTCCCCCATAATGTGCTAGTATAAAATACCCCTTCTTAGTGCCCAAATAGTGCTTCTGTCCTCCCCTTTTCCATAGTGTCTCCCATAATGTGCCAGTAAAAAATGCCCCTATATAATGCTGGCGTAGTGCGCCCAACAGCATTGTGCCAAATAAAATAAAAACAAACACTAATACTTACCCCCATGCTTCTGGCAGTGATGCGATGCAGGCCTCTTCCGGCCTATGTCCCGCGCTGTATGCTGCCAGGCCCAGCCGGTGCGTTGATGATGAGGATCTTATTTTCCATGAAATAGCAATTCTGAAGCATCTTTTCTTGAAACTCTGCATTGTGATATCCCTCGGTTATTTCTCCTGGAAATATGACTATGACAACTGGGTTTTATTAATCCCCTTGACTAAGTGGTATGTGCTCACTTACTGTACAGTTAGTCCTGACAGTGTCAGACTGTACACACCTGGTTTGAGAATGGGGACACTGCTCGCCAATTTATTCATACATTTCCAGGCAGAAAAAAAAAGGAAACGCACATTTCAGCATTATGTAAAGGGTAATTCAAGTAATAACTAATAACAGGCATGTCAGAAAAACTATAAAGGTCACCTATAAAGTGCATGTTAAAGTGCGCATATGGCCCATTCCATCAGAATATCTAGTTGGTATATATCTGTATGGGCAATAGTTAATGAAGGTGCGTAAGACTATAATAATGTAGCTACATCTTCCAGCTACTTTAGCACCATTTTAAAAAATGGCCCCGCTTACATCTAGCTTTTGTGTACTCCGCGGTTTTCTTTGAAGTTACACAGCCATTCATCAGACATTGTGCATTTTCTGTCATTTCCATGTCCACATGAAAGGACATTGCTTTCTATGTTATCATGGCACAGTCACAGATGTGCTTTGTGCACAAATTATGGTAAGCTACTCGTACACCACTTTAGCTAGCGTTTATTCATAGTTTTGCAGCATGCCAGAAAGGAGCATAATTCATACTAAGTGGGACATGACTCACACAGCGGCCTATTTTTTCTTTTGATGCTGCAGGATTCTGAACCATTGGGTAAATTCTAGATGAAACTCAAGGGGGTTATGCAAGAGTGGGTGGGAAGGTTTGCCAAACCCCCTCACTCAGCCGGACCTGTAAAGGGAAGCTTACTTACCTGCTTTGCAAGTGCTGACTCCGCGCTCCTTCTGCTCCCGGCCTGCGATTCTCCTCTGGGCTCCCTAGCTGTCAACATCCAGTTTGACATCACCGCAGCCAATCACTGGCACCGATGGTGACTGGCTCCCCTTACATCATGACAAATGGTCACATGACGAGTGGGGGCAGTTTACCCAAAAAAACTAAAAACATTCTAGCACAACCACTTTAAGATTGTTCTGAATCGTTGCAATTGGGTGTAAGATAAATGTTCCTAAATTGGGCCATAATTGGATTATTCTCAACTTTGAATGTCCTACCAAGTTTTTAGGCAGCACGGTAAAACTACCAGAAATGTGTAATTCCTGACATTTCTTTCTTTGTTTTAAAAGAGCCCTTTACACTTGCTTACTGCCTGTTCCCGATAATTGCCTGCTCATTGTGAGGTGAGAGCTGCATTTACCTTCAGCAGTCACCTTCACTCTATGGGGACAAGTGACTGTTAGGGCTGTTTCACACGAGCGGATGCCGTGCGTGTCACCTGCAGCGTGAATGAGAGCCAAGCCGCGCTCTGGACAGCAGAGACACGGAGCATTATCATGACTGATAATGCTCCGTGCCTCTCTGTGATCTTTTTACTACAAAATCACAGTGAGATAATGTTGTCACTGTGATTTTGTAGTAAAAAGATCACAGAGACGCAGGGAGCATTATCAGTCATGATAATGCTCCGTGTCTCTGCTGTCGAGAGCGCGGCTTGGCTCTCATTCACGCTGCAGGTGACATGCACGGCATCCGCTCGTGTGAAACAGCCTTTACACTGACTGCTCGTCACTGTACACATTCATTGTTTAGACCGCACGATCTGCTGTTAGGACCACACCAGTGATTGCTTTCGCCCAATAACAATAGTGTGATTGGTGGCACCTTTACACAGGGCAGTTATCAGTTATTACGACTATTTCTAGGAGAATACCTTCCAAATAATTGTCCTGATCATTGGCCTGTATACAGTATTTATTGTAACCTATTCAAACATATACTGTAGATGTCTAGAGGGGTTTGCCTAGTCTTTAAGGGGTTGTTCCACTAAAAATATTTTGCATTTTTCACACCAGAACCCAGATCTGAATACTTTCTGTAAATGCATGTAATAAAAATTTTTGTATAGCTAATAAATTCAATAAAATGTATCTGTATAGCGCCACCTGAGCTGGACACACTCCTGAGCTGCCAGCTTGATATACCCTATTTTTCACCCTATAAGACGCACCAGCTCATAAGACGCACCAAGGTTTTAGAGGAGGACAATAAGAAAAAAATATTTTTCATTAGACCTCAAATCAGACCAGCAGACAGACCTCCAATATTAACCAGACCTCAGGTCACAGCCCCAGTCAGACCCCCAATGTTAATAAGACCATCAGTCAGACCTCAGATCAGACCCCCAATATTAAAAAGACCCCAATAAGACCTTAGATGAGATAAATAAATAAGATAACAAAATCCACTTGCCTCTCCTGCTCCGCTTGCCTCCGCTCCTCACCTCCAGCGCTTTTCTTCTTCCTGCCATCGGCTGTGCTGTGACCCGATTTGCCTAGCG
The DNA here is from genome assembly GCA_033119425.1 of Bufotes viridis. NCBI lineage: Eukaryota > Metazoa > Chordata > Amphibia > Anura > Bufonidae > Bufotes > Bufotes viridis. The sequence continues at coordinate 75,045,374 of CM065591.1, forward strand.
TGAGGTCAAAGAGCGCCCTGACGCTGTGCGTAGCCACAGCACAGCCAACTGCAGAGGACCAAGAAGGGGTGAGTACTAAGCCCAGGGAGCGTTGCATTCACCGCTTCCCTGTCCTCCGGTACTAATAAGTGCTTCCATAATGGAAGCGCTCTTTAGTATTTGCCCCATAAGATGCATTGACATTGGGGGGGGGGGGGAAGTGCATCTTGGGGTCCATTCACACGTCCGCAATTCTGTTCCGCATTTTGCGGAACGGAATTGCGGACCCATTAATTTCAATGGGGACAAATGATGTCCACGCTGGGTCCGCAATCGCGTTCCCGAAAAAAAATAGAACATGTCCTATTCTTGTCCGCAATTGCGGACAAGAAAAGGCATTTTCTATATAGTGCCGGCGATTTCCGTGTTTTGCGGATCCGCAAAACACACACGGACGTGTGAATGGAAAATGGATCCGTCCCATTTGACTTTTGGTTCAGTTTCCGTTCGGCTCCGTTTCATCAGACGGACACCAAAACGCTTTGGTGTCCGTCTCCAAAGCGGAATGGAGACTGAATTGATGCATTCTGAACTGATCCTTTTTCATTCAGAATGCATTAGAATGCAGACTGATCCGTTTTGGACCGCTTGTGAGAGCCCTGAACGGATCTCACAAATGGAAAGCCAAAACGCGAGCGTGCAAGTAGACTCTGCTGTAAATATATCCGTTTTCTGGAAAGCAGTGACATAATTAGGATACAGAGTGACCTGGGGATTCATGGTGAACCCACTCATGACAAAGCCGTCTGGAAACAAGGGAATCCATGACATTTCCTCAGGATATGTCATCAATATCAGATTAGCGGGGGTCCAGCACCCCCGCCAACCAGCTGTTAGAAGAGAAAGCGGCGCTCATACAATCACTTCCTTCTGTGCTCTGTTTACCTGCTCACCGCAGCAATTGCAGTGATGAGCATTGTAATTACAAGTATGGCATCCCCATTCACTTCTATGGGACAGCTCCTTCTTGTTCAAGTGAATACTACAAACCGTCCCAAAGTAGTGATTGGGGATGCCATACTTGTAATTACACCTGCTCACCACTGCAGTAGCTGCGGCCAGCAGGTAAACGGATCAGAGAAGGCAGCGCTTGTATAAGCGCTGCCTTCTCTTCAAACAGCTGATCGGCGAAGGTCTCGGGAGTCCAACCCCGCTGATCTGATATTGATGACCTTTGACTATTGAGGATAGGTCATCAATAGTAAAACGCGGATGACGCCTTTCCGTCTGTACGTTTATTTGCAACCTGTGGTATCAAGAAGTTCTGCTGTCACTGGTTCCTGGGAAATGGGTCGGCTGCAGCCCCAGCATGCTCCTTCTGTAGAGACGTCCTCCCGCCGCATGTAATGATCCACAATTAGCTTGAGAAGTGATGCAATTTAATGTTCTCAGACAGTCGCCCTCCGTCAATAAGCTTTGTTTGTAGCTCCCATTGTAGCCTTCCTCATAAGCGATCAGTTTCCCTGGAAAGGTGCACAGGAGGGAAGAAATACAGCATGGGATTAGAGGAGCTGGGCGGCAGCTGCAGAATGCACTTTGTCATCTCGCTTTGTGCTGAGCATTACCTGGACTCATGATCCCAATCACACTGCTTTCATTCTCTGACCTCCTTTTGTTGTTCTAACTGTTCATATTGCAAAACTGAATGCGTCACCGACTGCAGCATGAAAGGGTTAAAAGGTTAGTCGCATTACATCAACTTACAGTGCTTCCTATCCCGTCGGTAGGACCCCCCCCTACCTCGGAGCCCCCCGAAATAACGAAGAAGGAGGTAGACCATGCACATTGCCGTTCCATTCATCTCTACCACACAGTACAGCGCTCCACCATTTCCAGAATCCCCATAGAGATGAGTGGAGCAGTAGTGGGCAATTCTGACCTGCCGCTCTGTTCGTTTTAGGGAGGCTCCGAGGGGTACACGGTACCCGTTCTTATGATCGGTGGGGGTCCAAGTGGTAGGGTCCCCACCAATCTAATAGATATCTCCAGTGGCGGACTGGGAACATAAAGTGGCCCTGGAAAAATACTAAGTGAGGTCCAAATTGATGGAAGGCAGGGCCAGCAATACCATATTGTGGCACATTATACCGCCCCAACAGAGCCAAATGCCACAGTCCACCACAAAATACTACCAGCAGCACAAAATACATCCCCAAAAACTTCCACTGGCCGGCCGTGAGGAGGGTACAGCCAGCCCCCTGGGCAAAGGCCCACCCGGAAATTTCCCTGTAAGGTCTATGACCAATCCGCCCCTCGATATCCCCTGTCCTGTAGGTAGGGAATAGCTTGTAAGAACAAGCTCAGCAGTGTTATGATAGGATGGTTATAAACCGCTGACTCAGTCGTCATTGTGATTACGCGGTGCTTTCCCAGATTTGGTAATCCTAAAGATGGTGTCAGTTTTTAGACCGGCTGCACCAGATTTATCACAGGGCTCAGGCAGGGGGAGACACTTTTCTTTAACTCTATAACAACTATTGGTTAGCTTACTTTGACACTGAATTTTACACCAGAATTGTGGTGCAATTTTGGAGCTAAATGGCGCACCTTAGGCCTGCCCACTTCCCAGAGAAGCTCTGCCCCTTTTCTGCTACGTGGTCTATTCTGTTGTGGGGTAGGGGGGGGGGGGTGTATAAAACCCTAGATCCACCACTTTGCACCACTTTTTGGTGCAGGTACATAAGTTAATCTTTCTTTTTTTCCCACTGCACCATGGGTCTCATAGGTAATATTTGTCAGGAGAGGGGACAGGTCCTCTTTAAAGGGGTTGTGTCACTTCAGCAAATGGCATTCAGCAAATGGCATTTATCATGTAGACAAAGTTAATACAAGGCACTTACTAATATATTGCGATTGTCCACATTGCCTCCTTTGCTGGCTGGATTCGTTTTTCCATCATATTATACACTGCTCGAATCCTTGGCTATGACCACCCTGCAATCCAGCAGCGGTGGTTATGCCTGCACACTATAGGAAAAAGCATCAGCCTATGAGCAATCCCACGGCCACCAGAGAAGCCGGCGCTTTTTCCTATAGTGTGCAAGCACGACCACCGCTGCTGGATTGTAGGGTGGTCGTAACCCCTGGATATGAGCCGTGTATAATGTGATGGAAAATATAATCTAACCAGCAAAGGAAGCAATATGGACAATCACAATACATTAGTAAGTGCCTGTATTAACCTTCACTACATGATAAATGCCATTTGCTGAAGTGAGACAACCCCTTTAAGCGGTGAGGTCTTAGTATAGTTGGTTTTGTGCAAAGAATGGGAAGGAGGTCACGTTGGTTGCTGCCTGGGACAGTAGACAGGCTGGGTAGAGCCCTGGTTCTGTACTGGAGTCTTTTATGAGGAATTAGGTTTTAGGTTTATTGGCACACGAGACATTTATAGGAGCCGGTCTGCAAGCGGCATATGGTTCAGGGCACATATTCTCGGAGAAGAACAGAGAACACGTCGCATTTGTTCTGCACGCCATGCTTCCCATCATCTGTCCGTGACACACATTACACATCATTCACGTGCCCTGCGCCTCTTCCTACTGATGTGCTCTTTATTTCGCTCTGCTTATTTACCTTTGCCACAGGGGTTTTAACCACAGAACATTTTTGTCGCCCAGCCCTTTTGGTTGTGTTTGTGTGCAGTCTGCATTACAGATCACATGGAGGAAGGCAGGTTTTTGAACAGATGCGTTTCAGCCCTTTTTCCCCATGTGAATTTGTGCTATTAAACCTACAGTGTGGGAGATTTAGAAGCGCCGGGGCACCACATGAGCCATCTCCCACAACGGCCGTTTCTCTCCTAGTGCAGCCCCAGTTTAAAGGGCCGTCTTATTTGTAGTCTCCCTTCTGGAAAGCTGTATTCAGAGGCTGTACAGCAACACCCCGAGTGCCTGTGGATTTGTGTTAGACTTTGTGTGCTGCCATACCGTGCTTTTCTATGCCACCGTATTCATTCCTGGAAGCAGCGCTTTTAGGGTAGAATACCTTTGTACCAAGGCATGTGATGGAACAAGCCTTGATACAGCAGGGAGTCCGTCAGCAGGAAATTTACTGTTAAACCAGGCCTTGTAGGGCTAGATAGTCTGAATGTAATGATACCTTTCACTTACAGATCTGCTGCTTCATTCTGGAAAAAAAGTACCTTTTAGTCCATATGCAAAAAGCAGTTAAGTGCACCGAGGGTGGGCCCAAGTCACTCTGTGCACCCTCGCCCCTCCCTTTCCTCCACCAGCTTCTCCCTTATCGACAGTCGGGTTCCTGCATTATTATCTCCCCTGGCCCTGTCCATCAGGAAGGAGGGAGGGAGAGGGCGGCACAGGAGCAAGGGTGCTCATAGTGGCTTGGGCCAGCCCTCGGTGCACTTAACTGCTGATTTGTAGATGGAAAAAGTACTTTTTCTCTAGAGTGAAGCAACAGATTGTGAAGTGTAAGATATCATTACATTTGGCTGAGCTAGCCCTAAAACGCATAGTGACTGATTTACCTGTGAATTTGTAGATGACAACTTCTTTTAAGGCCCCCATACAGCTGTTGCAAAACAACTCCCAGCATTTCTGGACAGCCTACAGCTATTGGGGTATGCTGGGAGTTGTAGTTTTGCAACAGCTGGAGGGCCGCAGGTTAAGCATCCCTGCATTAGAGTATTTTTGGCCAGCCTAACTGTTTTCAGCCGAATTGACATTCAAATGTGTATGGGAATCTCCTGATTCGCCACTAACCGATGGTGTTGATTTTCAGCACTTGATCCTTTTATTCTGCCAAGAGTTTTAGGTGTGTACTGGCTCTCCTTAAGGCCTCATGCACACGACCGTGTGTGTTTTGCAGACCTGCAAAACACGGAAGCCGCTCCGTGTGCGTTCCGCAATTTGCAGAACGAAACGGGCGGCCTATTATAGAGATGCCTATTCTTGTCCACAAAACGGACAAGAATAGGACATGCTCTATTTTTTTTTTTGCGGGGCCACGGAACGGAGCAACGGATGCGGACAGCACACGGAGTGCTGTCTGCATCTTTTGCGATCCCCTTGAAGTGAATGGGTCTGCGCCCGAGCTGCATAATATGCGGCTCGGACGTGGACCAAACACACGGTCGTGTGCATGAGGCCTAAGGAGACCAGCTGTGTATGGAGACTTATTGGCAATGCTCCATGACAAAATAATGTGTAAAGAGGTATCTCCCAGTGAAAAAGAACCATCTGGCTAGCGCCACCTTTTGGTAGTGGCTTCCTATGAGTCAACGTACGACTTTTTAACAAGCCTTGGGACAAGGGAAAATAACCAAGCCTTGGAAAAATAATATGCAGAGGTTATCTCCCATGTTGCATTTCCAATAAGTCTCTATACACAGCTGGTCTCCTTAAAGGAGTTGTCTCATCACAGACTATGGCGGCATATCACTAGGATATGCCCCCATTGTCTTATTGGTGTAGGACCCACACCTATATCGATAAAGGAGCCCTAAAAGTGGTGAAAGCGCACTGTGCAGCCGCCCTCTATTCATTTTCTATGGGGCCGCTGAAAATAGTTGAGCACTGGTTCGGCTTTTTCCGTCAGGCCCATAGAAGTGAATAGGAGCAGTGGCCGGTCATGCACGGGGCGTTCTCATACACTTCTGTGTGGAGAGCACTTGGTGGTGGCCGGACCGGATTCCTTAAGCCACCACGTTGCGGTTCTCAGTTCCCATTATTTATATATATATATATATATATATATATATATATAAAGACAATGGGGCCATATCCTAGTGATATGCCCCCATTGTCTGAGATGAGACAACCCCTTTAAGGAAGGCATGTACCCCCGCCCCTAAGCAGCATCCAAAGCATCTCGTTCAGCCAGCCAGAATCCTACTCCATACTGATGAGGGATAAGCATCCAGGAACAGCTATTTCCATTCTCATGTCCCAAGGCTTGATAAAAATTTTGACTTTGACCCTACAAGGAGGCACTAGTGAGACCTTTCCTTGGGAGATACCCCTCTTCATATATGCTTCCCATGACCTAAGCCTCCGCCAGACCCCTCTCCTCTCTCCCAATTGAAAGCACATGCAAGCACAGCTGTGTGTACGGGGAGTGCGGAGTGCTAACTGTTGTCACTATACCCCAGCTATTGCCTATCGATCATGCTGTGTATCCTCTGCTATTGCTTGCTCTTCTATTTCACACAATATGCTAATGTAATAATTTAGCAGACAACATATTTAGTACTGTGTGACCACTTCTGGTGATCCCTTTTATCCAGAATGTGGTTCTTTTACTCCTAAATTTAGATTAGCATTATCAGTGTGGAATGGAAATGAGTCCTCCCCGTGCCCTGCGGTAAGAGCTTGTTGGACTCTCGGCTGGGAATTTGCCGACCTGCAGCAGAAGCACCTTCCTTACCTTGCCTTTCTCTCTGTGGCGTACATTAGAAAAGCAATAAAAGAAAACAAATGACAGCATTTCTATTTCCCTATAAAACGCCGGTATTCCCATCTCTGACATTAGAGACATATTTATCTGCCCAGCGAGGAGAGGCTCCTGTCTGGAACTATTTGTGAGTAACAAAATAAAATATCGGCGTGTGTAAGGGGGAGCCTTATTCTTGGGGGAGACATTCCCTCACCTTTATTGAAGGCACTCGGTTTCTACTATGTAAATGAATGTATCTGGTTGCGTCCGCGTTTTATGCACATGGTATTCCAAATCTCTGATGTGCCAGAGGGAATTCTCTTTCCTGCAGAATGCACCTGATAGGAGTTCATGGCAACCATAGATATATATTTTTTTTTTACGTGGAAAAATCAGGTGTAGAAGACTTATTTTGCCTATTTTTATATTGCATGCCTGTCCAGTATGGCACCCATAGGGCAGGCCTGTACAGTATGGCTCCCATAGGGCAGGCCTGTACAGTATGGCTCCCATAGGGCCGCCCTGTCCAGTCTGGCTCCCATAGGGCCGCCCTGTCCAGTCTGGCTCCCATAGGGCAGCCCTGTCCAGTCTGGCTCCCATAGGGCAGCCCTGTCCAGTCTGGCTCCCATAGGGCAGCCCTGTCCAGTCTGGCTCCCATAGGGCAGCCCTGTCCAGTCTGGCTCCCATAGGGCAGCCCTGTCCAGTCTGGCTCCCATAGGGCAGCCCTGTCAAGCCTGGCTCCCATAGGCCAGCCCTGTCCAGCCTGGCTCCCATAGGCCAGCCCTGTCCAGTCTGGCTCCCATAGGCAGCATTAGGGCCAGTAGTACTTCTGGCATCTAGTCTGAACAGACAGCAGTTGTCTTCCGTTTATCAGCACTCAGGCTTATGCACTGTACATTGATCAGAAGGGTGATTATGATTAATCTGATCACATTCAAAGGTATTGAGCTATTTTCTCAAATCTGCTTTGACACCACTCGACCACTAAGAATCATAATATTAACCTGTTAGTTGATTTTTGGGGGGAGGTTGTACAACCGTTAGTTAAATTGTTTAACATACAGTGCATCCAGAAGGCATTGCCTATAATAGATATACGTATTATGGATTGGTTGCCCAAACTTAGAGCATCTGATTTAGTGTTGTCCCTTGTCTGAAGAATAATTCTTCTTTGTGCTGAAAGCCCACTGATTTTTCGTGGAATTACAGCTCGCGTTGTGTTAGTTACGTCTTTCTGCCATCTTTCCTTCCAATTTTACATAGCTAAGAGCACAGAAAATGCCCGGCAGGGATTACAATGGAAATAGCTGAAGTTAACATTATTTAAATGACTTAGGAGTTAGCAATGAGATTACAGTGTAATGGCCTAAAGGGCGGCACTTTCTGACTTCCAGTTGAACTTTCTTATAGCATTAAGCTGAATATGATTTCCGCAGCAGATGTATAAGGTAATCTAGGGAGATCACACTCGTGGCTGATTTCATTCTTTTCTGGGATTCAGTTGGCGCACTCTTATAGTATTGCTCTTGTTCAAGAACATCTTTGCACTTTTTTTTTTTTTGTGTGCGTCAAGCCATTACCTGGAACATTGAACACAGTGTGTGCCCATGAGATCCGCTCTTCTTACACGGTTATAGCACCAATCTCATCTCCGGCAGGCCTTAGCAGGGACATCTCCAGCCCATGAATCCATCCCAACGTTACTTTTAATTGCCGGAATATTTTGTACGTTTCCTCCTCCTGCTATATAACAGAGTGTGAAATTATACTTAGATTATTATATTATTTCATTGGTAATAGAGGGAATTGGAAATCTTAGTCCTCATTTCCATATTGTCTTCAAGCATATAAGGCTGCTGTTTCTGGTAGCCTGTGTTGTACCTGAAAAACATTAGGCACGGGCTGTCATAAAATAGCTTGTGTCAGGTTGCAAGGAATTTTGCGTTCCTTAACATTGAAACTGCAACACCAAGAAGGAAAAGGCATCGACTTAAGGAAATCACAGGCTTGACCAACATGTAAATGATATGCAAATTATTTAAAAAAATTGGACACAAAATCTTAAATCAGCATCTCGATTTATTCAGTACAAAGTATGAGCGCCACTCGCAGAAATGTATGCACTTACACACCTTGGCATGCTGTTAATCTCCGGTTATCATTGTGTCTGAGATAAAGCCAGGACTCCTGGATAGACCTCCATTGTTGTCTTGCTGAGAGCGCTAGCGTGAGGTCAATGGAACTCCTGTAGCGGGACGTCCCAGCCCAGTGTCGTTCAAACACCTTGTGAGGGTTTGTGTAGACACTGTTTGCCGGCCTAAGCTTGGGATGTGATGTCCAATTTCACTTGCTGTACAGAATGAGTCACAACGTGACATTCTTCTAATCAGACTATCCTTCCATGCAGAGGTTGGCCTCTGAATTTCTTGCTGTCACCCCAGTTTGTCGTTTTTCTCCCAACCACCGGAAAATGCAGTGTTGAACAGGGCTGACATCTTGGCCTAGGTGCGTAGCGATCTGCTAGAGTGATAAACCAAGCTTCCTGGAGTCTGTCCCTCTAAGTTTGTGACAAGTAGTGATAACTGGCAAGTTATTAAACAGGTGGCATCGGACAATCATGCGACACGACTTGATCCAACTTTTCAGTTTTCATGTGGCTAAAAATCTTTGCTTTCACTCTAGTTTTTATGCCCCTCCCACATGCCACAGATTTGGAGCTAGGTGCTTGAAAATTTGATTATTTGCAGATCATAGCAACACCTTCTCCTTCCTCAATTTGCATAAACTTACAGCTTGTTCTTCATGGTGCTGAAATGTCAATTTTGTGGAGCATATTTTCACATATTTTACCTGTTATTAGAAAACGTGCGCCTGGTAAAAGGGATATCTGTAAGGGAATATGAATATCTGCCACTGGTCCTTCTTCATACGAGGGACAAGATGACTCCCATACTCTACAAACCTACAATAGGAGAAGAAGTAAATAATAAAAATGCTTTTGCCTCTTTCTTTTCTGTGTTGTAAATTGCAATGTACCGTAATTTTTCGCTTTATAAGACGCACCAGATGATAAGAAGTACCTAGGTTTTAGAGGAGGAAAATTTAGACCTCACAACAGTCCACAATCTTCATCACACCCCCACTCTTTATCAAACTTCAGATAAGACCCTCATATCTGACCTCCATATCAGACCTTTAGATTAGACCCCAATAACAAACCTCAGATCAGACCCCATATCAGAGCTCCGATCAGACTCCGATCAGAGATAAAATAACTTAACCTCTCCTGCTCTGCCGCCACTCTGCGTATAACATCAGGTCATAGTGCGTGCGGCGCCGAAGGAAGACCAGGGGGCGGTGAGTACAGACAGCCCTACAGTCACTACTCCCCGCACCTTTTACATACTAGTGAGCACTTCCATCCTTTCCATTTTTGGGGGAAAAGTGTGTTTTATAAAGCGGAAAATACATTTAGTAAATTGTAAAAAAATAATATTCTTCAAAATCAATATATTCCTGGATGCATTTTTAGTTTGTCTCCATCTTCTAATCTAGACGATGGGGGCAGTACATTTGGGGAAAGGTGGAGCAAGGATGCTTTCTGACTCTATAGCTGAAAGGTAACAGATGTCTCCTCCCACCCATTCCCACCACAGTGATAAAATGGAGAACACCAAGCCATGGAATGTCCTATTAGGCTGTGGCTACATGTGTTGCACTACAGGAAGTCTCCGAAAAGTTGCGTGACCAGAAACATTTGTGCCACTTGTCTGCAACTTTTTGTCGCAGGACTATTTTAGAGCAGTGATTTGATTGTAGAAAAAAAGGCCAAGTTGCATGAAGTCACTTGAAACTTGCATTGCGGTCTATAATGGCAAAGTCACATGCACTGTGTTGGATTTTCTGTGATGGGTGCGGCATGTCACATGTTGCACTGTAAGACCCTTGACAGTCATAAGATGAAGTGTCTTGCAACATGTCATTATGTAGGCCCCACCAAATTTCTGTTCATAACCAGCACTGACCAATGATATAGCAATAAATGTCTGAATGAATGATCGTTCCCTACTTATGATCATTCATCTAGCACCATTCCAGCAACGTTTTTGTCTGGCCGAATCTGGGCATATTTGCTGGGTAGTGGCTGGATCTCCGCCAGACCCCATTATAGTTAATGGGACCTGCGGACATTCCAGTAACATCCAGCAATGCCGAATCCAGAGATCTCCAGCAGGCTGTTCCCTGCTGGAACTACTTACGCCAGTGTGATAAGAAGCCTAATGCATGTTTTTGTTGGCTAGTGAACAATGTATTGCCTTTATAACAGTGCCGAACGTCGGAGGTATGCGTCAGGAATTACAACATATTGCTCCAACATGGTGTTAACTGAGCCTTAGTAATAGAGGTGAAGTAATCTTGATCTTGTCAATCCAGTCCATCTGAAGACCTGGTTAATTCTAGTCTCTAGATCAGCATCTGGCAGTTCATGAACTTTCAGTCTGTTATATCTGATCTCGATTTTTTTTTTTTTCTCCAGCTGTTTTTTCGCGTATGTCTTAGGCTGTAGTCATCTGAGCTGTTACGTCTTGGCATGCATCACTGAGTATTAGCTAAGCTGCATGCTGTCATGTGGTATGAGTTAACCGCAAGAGTCAGCTCTTGTTTGTCCGCAAATTATCAGGAACCTCTTTGTATGTCAGAAAAAAAAACACTTCTTGCCAGCGCTTGTTTCATTCAAGCTAGGGCTTCAGTTCAGTTATGTCCAATTAACTTTTATTGCAGATAGCAGCGATAATTACTTCCAAAAATTGACTTGCCTGTGGTTAATCCAGGGCTAAAATATTAGCTTGATGGGTTTTAATAACGTGAAATGACGAATTGCTGGTCTGTCTATCCATGTGCTCCATATTCTCTTCGAGATACTAATATTATGTACTTTTCAACCCAGAGAAAAAAAATAAAAGCCACCGTTATCAGCTGAAGTGAGCTTGCTGTCAGTTTCTTTTACATGGAGGATTACACATCATGTGGCATTATTCCCGCTGGTGATGACTATGAAGTGTGTGGACTGCTTAATGCTCTACTATATTGTGTAGACCATAGGAGGTTGGGGGAAATCAAACATCCACATGGTTATTAAAGTTTAAAAAAATCTAATGTACAAGGTCTATGACCTCTTTATAATGTACCGTGCACATTTTTGTTACAGTTAATAGCCTATAAAATATATGAGGGTGTCAGCTACAGGCTTATGCGCCCATCTCTATTATGGGTCCATTTTGTAGGGCTGCAGTAGAGATGCTTGAAGCCTCTACCAAATGTATGCCTAGAATTTCGGGTTCTTCCTAAAGGTTTATGTAAGAATACAATGAAATCATATAATGGCCTATGCTATCATATACTGTTTCACAAAGGTCTTCTACCCTTGGAACACTGCTTCTAGAAGAGACTAGCTCCAGATGTATAGCACCCCATGGTACCAGTATCTACCCTGCCAGGTTCATGAGCCCTAAGCCTATTCTAAAGTGGGTCATTGAAATTCATGTCCTCTTACCTTGGACTTGCAACTGTTCAACCTTGTAAATTAAAGCTAGGCACAATTAAAACTAGCGTCGGAGGCATCCAATGGTAGAACAAGGAGAAACTTCCAACACTAGACCATCATGAGTTTTTTTTTCTTAGTGTGGTTGTGATGAAGATTGCGGACTGTTCTGTGGTCTTATTTTCCTCCTTAAAACCTAGGCATGTCTTATCATCAGGTGCATCTTATAAAGCGAAAAAATACGGTACATTGACAAATTAGGACAGTAAATGAAGAGGTTGTCCAACTTTTTTCATACCCCATAGAGTAACTGGACCCGCAGTGGTGATCCTACCTCCATCTCCATCCGTCCACCACTGGCTCTGCAATTCCCGCATGCATCAACATCCTATTGACCGTGGGAGGCACATGACCACAGCAGCTCTTGATCCACTGATGTCCGGCCAGTGATAGGCTGCAGCAGTCACGTGCCCCCCATCAACAGGATGTTGATGCAAGTGCCCCAGGGAGCTGCAGACCCGGCAGTGGAGCTGTGGAGCCTGACGCCAGCGGCAGAGACCAGGTAAGCATGATCACCACAGCGTGCTCGGTCACTCTGTGGGGTCTCAAAAAGTTGGACAACCTCTTTAATCTAGGTTGAGCAAAATTTCACAAGGTGAACTTTCATTTGGTTAACTGTATACAATGAAAGATAAGAGCCGAGACATGTAGGAGAAAATCCAAAGAGTGGTGGAGTCAGACAGGAAAATGGCTTCAGGATATACCATAAATGTCTAAAGGTTGCACAGTAATCTAAAGTTGATCAAAACGGTCAATTTCAAAGCTAAAAACTATCTATATCTGTGGGCAGAGCGGCGCCCAGGGGTCCCCCTGCACTTACTAGTAGGACTCCCAGGCTATGAGCTGTGCGCTGCGATTGGCCAGCGCTGCAGCAAGGGACACGCCTAATACAAAAACTCCGCCCAGTACAACAGAGGGAGCTGCAGACACCGGAGCCTATACCGGGCGAACGAAGCGGCGCCCAGACATAATAGTAAGTGCAGGGGGACCCCTGGGCGCCGCTCTGCCCACAGATATAATTTGTTTTTAGCTTTTAAACTGGTGAAAGGTCCTCTTTAAATACGAATGATCGTTTTAACTAATGACAACTGCCACTTGAAAAGAAGTCTGCCATGTTTCAAATTTTCTCCTGATAGTCTGACGAAAGTCCTTTTATATCGTTTGCTCACGAAAGATCTTGCTTTGAAAGAACATTCTCAGAAAGGTCTTTGGTCAATCGCCTGATTTTATTTAACATGTATGGCTAGTTTGAACAATAAGGACTTGGGCCCCTTTCTCACTTGCGTTTTTGCTTTCCGTCCTAGAGTTCCGTCCTCGGGGCTCTAGGACGGAAAGATACTGATCAGGATAATCCTAATGCATTCTGAATGGAGAGAAATCCGTTCAGGATGCATCAGGATGTCTTCCGTTCAGTATGTGAACGTTTTTTTGACGTTGACAAAACCGCAGCATGCTGCGGATTTATCTCCGTCCAAAAATCCGGAAGTCTTGCCGTAACGCCAGATCCGGAATTAATGCCCATTGAAGTGCATTAATCCATCCGGCATTAAGCTAAACGTCGTTTCGGCGCATCGCCGGATCCGACATTTAGCTCTTCGCGTGCGCAGCAGCAGTTCCGATCGGGGCCCCAGTGTAAGCTGGGGCTCCGATTGGTTACCATGGCAGCCAGGACGCTACTGAAGTCCTGGCTGCCATGGTACTCCGCAGCAGTGAACTTACCTGCGCTGCGGCGGCCGGGCGCTCCATCATGACGTCACAGGTCCGGGCGGCGCATTGATCTATGCGCCGCAGGGACCTGTGACGTCATGAAGGAGCGCTCAGCCGCCGTAGTGCAGGTAAGTACACTGCTGCGGAGTACCATGGCACTTCAGTAGCGTCATGGCTGCCATGGTAACCTGAAAGCATTTCGAAGACTGATCAGGATCCTGATCAGTCTTTAAATGCTTTCAGGCAACTTGCGTTCAGATGGATCCGGCGGGATGGAAGTGCACGCCGGATCCTCAGAACGCAAGTGTGAAAGAGGCCTAAAATGTGTATGGCTTTGTCTGTGAAGGCTGCAGGATGCAGCTGATCAGTGGAGGTACCAGATGTCTAACCACCACTGATCAGATATTGATAGGACGACAGGAAAGCCCTTTTGAGGCTCATTTACATGGGAAGACTGAACAGACAATTATCAGGTACGAACCATTCGTTCCTGATAACTGCCTGTTGTTAAGCAAGGGGAAGAGCTGCATTTACGTGCAGCAATCATACCCTCTGTACTGGGAAGAGTGATTGCCCATCCCCATAGAGAATAACTGTTTGCTGGCAGCAGATACCTGTTTACACAGGACGATCTGCTGCAGACAAATGATGATGATAAGTGACACAGGAAAAATGCACATTTGCCTGTGTAAAAGGCCTTTAGAGTGGGCTGTAGCACTATTACCCTAGGTACACACCTAAGCGTTTTTCAGCGCGTTCAAACGCGCTGTAAAACGCACAACATGTGGAAAGCCATGCTTCCCTATGGGCATGGTTCACATTTGGGCGTTTTACTGCGCGTTTGAACGCGCTGAAAAACGCCAAACGCTGTCGCTTCAGCATGAGCTTCTTTTGGGCGTTTTAACGCGCCTATGGACCATGCTAAAATAGTGGTGAATCACTGAATCGCGCGTATGATGCGCGTTTCTTAGTTACAAAAACGCGCATCCAAAAACGCGCGTCATACGCGCGGTTCAGAAACGCTTAGGTGTGTTCCCAGCCTTAGAGTATCCTAATCTGCTTCATGGGCCTTTTCTAATTTTCTAATAAAATCACATTAGTCTGTAAACCCCAGGCACCCGATCGTGGACTTTTAAACCTTTTGATTCCATGCTCAAATGTGACCAAGGCACCTGGACGTGCATGCTTCTGGGTGTGTTCTGGCTCCCCTCAGCGAAGATCTGGGGAGCTGGAGTGTGTGTGTGTGTGTGTGTGTGTGTGCAGCAGCCCCTGTCCTCCTGTGTGACAGGAGGCTGCTGCACATTAGTTCCTATAGAGCCCCTGCCTTTGGCAGGGCTCCATAGGAGCATAGTATGGTTCTCATAAACTCTGAATCCAAATGCATTGGAGTCTATGAGAAAAGCAATCTAATAATTGCATGCTGTAGTACCCTAGGGGAACTATTTAAAAAAAGTGTAAATAAAAAAAATATATATATAAAAAAATATATAAAAATTCAAATCTCTTCCCTTTCCCAAAAATTTAAAGTACGGTACATACACAATTTAAGTAAATAAATATCATGGGTATCACAATACTGCATGCAAAAGCACCCGTTTTATTAAAAAATAAAAAAAATGAAAATTACCGATTCTCTTCATCTTTATTTTTTTGGGTGGCTTCAGCTCCCACAGAAAATTAAATAAAAAGTGATCAAAAAGTTTTACACACCCCACAATGGTATCAATGAAAAGTACAGCTCCATACACATAAAAATAAAAAAGTTATGGGGGTAAGAATACGGTAAGTAGGGTTGAGCAAATCGGGTTCGTTTTGCTGTATCCAAACCCGAGTCTTTAAAAACTTCTTTAAGAATATCGTCTCCGTCCTACTGTAAAATGTATTGCCTCTGCTGAGGTCTTTCTGAAGTTTCAGCAATCCGAACCCGATTCGTGCAGCCCTAATGGAGATGCAAGCAAAAAATTCTTTTTTTCCAAAGTTTTTATTTTCAGTATTAAAACACAAGAAAAACTGTGTATCGTACTGACCCAGAGAATGAAAGTAAGGCCTCCGGAGCTTAGCCGGAGCGCGGGAAATTCAAAAATAAAGCGCTCGGTACACAGGGCAGAGCGTTCAGCGTTGTGTGGCCCTGTTCAAGCGCTCCTCCTGGTATTCTTTCTTGGCTTGTTGCTCTGTGTCACTGCCCACTCTGCCAGGTGCTCTGCTCTACCAGGTGTCCTGCTCTGCTCTACCTGCTTTGCACAACTTGAACCAGCCAGCCTCCCCCTGGGATCTTTGCAGTGACCTTCCAGATCCAGGGGACTAGGGGAGGTCTTCCAGTATGGAAAGCTCTGGAGAGAACCCCAGGGACCCAGTTACCCCAGCACCTACGGTATGATTGGTATGGGTCTGAAGTTATGTAAGTAACCCACTTTTATCTTTTTTAAATCCCTGATCGTATGTTATTAAAAATTCCAGGGAGGAAGCGATAAACCGAAAAAGGCCACTACAAAAGCACGTCACAAAGAATGTGGTATTTGTAAAGCCAGACTTGATGCCTCGTACACCAAACCATTATGTAAGGCTTGCATTGAAAGTACCCTAGCTGAGGAATCTCCCAGTATGGTTAAATGCATGAAGAAGATGATTAGGGAAGAGCTAAGCGCCTTGACAAGTAAGGAACGTAGACGGAGGAGTGTTAAAGATGGCACGTCAGGATCTATGGAATTGTCTGACATCTCTAGTGCAGAAGAGGGGCTAGAGAGTGGCGAGAGAAATTCCGGGACATCATCCTCAGATGAGGTAGATAGTGGCAGGCCCTTTTTTCCAGTACAAGATGTAGACCAGGTGATTAAGGCGGTAAGGGCGACCATGAATCTAGAGGAAGCTAAAGAGGTCCGCTCTATCCAGGACATGGTTTAGTGGATTACAGACCAGGAAAAAAAGAGCCTTTTTTATTCATAAAAATGTAGAGGCCATGATGAATAGGGAATGGAGACATCCAGACAAGAGAAGTTTTATTCCATCCATGGTTAAGAGAAAGTACCCATTTGAAGAGGGAGAGTGTTCCGTATGGGATAAAGCCCCTAAAATAGATGTACCCATCGCAAAAGTATCAAGGAAAACTTCCCTACCCTTTGATGACCTGGGGAATCTAAAAGATCCTATGGACAGGAAAGCGGACACCTTTTTGAAAAAAACATGGGAGTCTATTGGTGCATCATTTAAGCCGAACATAGCCTCCACCTGTACGGCTAGGGCCCAGATTCTGTGGATCAAACAGTTAGAAGCTCAGATCCGGGATAAGACACCAAGGGATAAATTGCTGGAGTCAGTAGAGTCTATTGGAAAAGCAGCTGATTTTTTGGCCGATGCCTCGGCGGATGCGGTACGTTTGTCCGCTAGGGCCTCATCCATGGCTAACTCCGCCCGTAGGGCTATTTGGCTCAGGAGTTGGTCAGGGGACGTGGCATCTAAAAACCGACTGTGTGGTCTTCCATGCGAAGGGAAATATTTGTTTGGCTCCTCTCTAGATGATATTCTAGAAAAAGCAGGAGATAGAAAGAAAGGATTTCCATCCTCCTTTCAGTCGTCCTTTCGCAAGCGGGACTGTTTTTTCCAAGGGAATAAATACACCAGAGACAGAAATAGGAGCCCGACAAATAGAAATGACAGGTGGAAGTTTTCCCGATCCAAGGGTCTCTTGTTTAAGAATCAGTCTAGAGAACCCCCTAAGAAAGATAGCTCCCAATGATGCCAGGGTGGGAGGAAGGCTTCAATTTTTCCTCCCAGCTTGGTCCAAAATATCAAACAGCTCTTGGATCCTGAGCTCACTAAAAGAAGGATTCAAAATAGAATTTCAGAGGATTCCCCCGGAGCACTTCAAGATAACGCAGGTAGACCACACGACTCAAACAGCGCTCGAAAAAGAGGTGATGAAGCTTCTTCAGAAAGGGGCTCTTATTCAGTGTCCAGAGGAAGACAAAGGCAGAGGCTATTATTCCACTCTATTCTTGGTGAAGAAACCAAGTGGGGAATTCAGGACTATCATAAATCTGAAATCCTTAAACAAATACCTGGTGTATCAGCGGTTCAAAATGGAGACAGTGAAAACGGTAACCCAGCTTCTGTACAAAGACTGTTTTATGGCTGTTTTGGATGTCAAAGACGCCTATTATCACCTTCCGATTTTTTCAGGACACCAGAAATACCTCAGGGTGGCCTTGAGATTCCAGGGGGAACTGAGACACTTCCAATTCCAGGTACTCCCGTTCGGAATCTCCATTGCTCCGAGAATATTTACGAAGCTAGTGTCGGAAATGGCAGCACATATCAGGGAAAGGGATATTCTATTTGTCCCTTACCTGGACGATTTTTTAATTGTGGCAAAATCTCATCAGGAATGCTTTTTCCAGGTCCAACAGGTGAGAGAAATTCTGACAACGCTGGGCTGGATACTGAACGAGGAGAAGTCAAGATTGATTCCAGAAAAAGGCAACGGTTTCTGGGAATCTTGCTGGATTCGACGGTACAGAAATCCTTCCTGACTCCGGAGAAAATTCAGAAAGTAAGGTCAGTAGTTCACACCCTGATGATCAATCCAGGGGTATCTTTGAGGAAAGCAATGTCAGTACTGGGAACCTTAACTGCGTGCATGCCAGCAGTCCAATGGGCCCAGATTCATTCCAGGGCCCTTCAGGAGGAGATCTTGAACAACTGGTCAGGAGAAGTAGAGAGCCTGGACGTCAGCCTTGTAATATCAGCCCAGACCTGCCGGACACTGGAATGGTGGCTTTCGATAGAAAACCTGGAGCAGGGGGTTCCATGGAGGATCGAAGATCCCTTATAATCACCACAGACGCCAGCCCGAGAGGGTGGGGGGCTCATGTTGGGGAGACCTTGCTTCAAGGATTATGGAACTACCAGATGTTGGACAGTTCTTCAAATCTCAAAGAGCTAATGGCAGTTTTTTTGGTTCTTCAGAGACTGCTTCCTCAGATCAGGGATCGGCACGTAAGGATTCTTTCCGACAATACGTCTGTTGTAGCCTATCTGAATCATCAGGGAGGTACCCGTTCGAGAACCCTGTTGTCCCTGACAACTCAGATTTTCTCCCTAGTGGAGGGGTAGCCTTGTCTCTCTCAGCCCTGCACATCAGGGGGTCAGAGAATTGGAAAGCCGATTTTTGAGTCGCCGATCCCTAGATCAGAGGGAGTGGTCGCTGAATCCTTCCGTCTTCCGCAAAATAGTAGCCCTGTGGGGTCCCCTCAAATAGACCTTTTTGCTACCAGAGAGAACAGGAAGGTAAGAAGATTTTATTCCCTATCTCCCGAGATCAGCCAGAGGCGGTAGATGCCTTAGTTCAACCCTGGGGTCAGGGGCTATTGTACGCCTTTCCGCCCTCCAATTGATTCCGAGAGTCCTCAAGAAAATCAGGGAGGACAGAGCTCAGGTCATCATGATTGCCCCCTTCTGGCCACGTCGAGCATGGTTCTATTGGCTGAGGGTGTTGTCGGCAGCGGACCCGTGGGTTCTTCCAGAGATCCCCGACCTTCTCTATCAGGGCCCTTTATTACACCCTCCGATGAAAAGACTCCATTTGACGGCATGGCTTTTGAACGGCGCATGTTACTAGACAGGGGTCTCTCTGAATCAGTTGTTGCCACCATGCTGTCAAGTAGGAAGCCAGTTACAACAAATATCTATGCTAGGACCTGGGTCACCTTCTTTAGATTTCTAGGCATCGCTCCTTGCACTGATTGTCCTCTGAGGTTAAATGAAGTTTTGGATTTCCTGCAGAAAGGGGTGGAGAAGGGCCTTGCGTTGAGTACTATTAAGGTCCAGATAGCCGCACTCAGTGTCCTGTTCGACTACAGGCTAGCGTGTCACCCTTGGCTTATAAGATTCTGTAAAACTTTATCTAGGGGTATTCCTGCTAGGAATTTCAGGGCTCCCCCCTGGGATCTCAATTTAGTTCTCAGGGCTTTAGAAAAGCCTCCTTTTGAACCTCTGGACGCTTTACCGATTAAGTTTTTGACTTTAAAGTGTATCTTTTTAGTGGCTATTACATCCGCAAGGAGGGTAAGTGAGCTACAGGCCCTTTCCATTAGTCCACCCTATACGGTCATCCAGGGTGATTGTATTCGGCTTAGACCAGACCCGGCTTTCTTGCCCAAGGTGGTCTCCGGATTCCATAAAAGTCAGGAAGTGATTCTTCCTTCTTTTTATGAGGATGAGGGGAAAGCAGAACGTCATTCCCTGGATGTTAGGAGTTGTGTCCTGCAATACTTAGAAGCTACCAAATCCTGGAGTAAGTGTTCTTCCCTGTTTGTCTTGCATTCAGGCCCCAATAAGGGTAAAGTTGCCGGTAAAGGTACTTTGGCCCGCTGGATAAAGCAGGCCATTTCTTTAGCATATGTTTCTATGCAGGAACCTGTCCCGTCTGGTTGGTCGGCCCATTCCACTAGAGCGGTAGCAACTTCCTGGGCAGAGAGAGCGGAAGTTTCAATTCAAGAGATTTGCAAAGCAGCAACTTGGTCTTCTGCTTCCACCTTTTTTAGGCACTACAGGTTAAACCTGTCGGAAGTGTCTGACTTTTCCTTTGGACGTAAAGTCCTTCAGGCTGTGGGCCCTCCCTGAATTTCACTCTCTAGGATATCTCCTGGTGCTGTCATTGGACGAAGGGATAAATGATCATTACATACCGGTAATGTTGTTTTCCGGAGTCCATGACAGCACCACCTTAATTCCCCTATTTTTCCTTTCCGTTTTCTTGTCTTCCACTCTGTTCTCTGGGTGTGGGTTCTGCTTCACGGGTGTGCAGAGAAAAAAAAAAAAAAAAAAAGTCTTGTTATGATGCTAAACTCGGAAAATGACCGAAAATATGGGACAGAGCTGTTCCAGGAATGGTGAAGATGTCCTTAAGTCTCGTCTATGATAACCACTGAGGAGGAGGGGCATCTTTGAAGAACTTATACCTGTGGTTTCCTGTCCTGGGAGGAGGATCCCTCTCTCCTGGTGCTGTCATGGACTCCGGAAAACAACATTACCGGTATGTAATGATCATTTCACTAAAGCACCATTCACTTCTATGGGGCCAGGGCTGCGCGAAAAACGCAGAATATAGAACATACTGGGTTTTTCACGCAACGCACAACTGATGCGTGAAAAAAAACGTTCATGTACGCATACCCATTGAAATGAATGGGTCAGGATTCAGTGCGGGTGCTATGCGTTCACGTCACGCATTGCACCCGCGCGGAAAACTCGCTCGTGTGAAAGGGGCCTAATAGATCAGATTTACCGCATAGGAAACGTTGTAAAAACCCCAAACCCATAAAACTGTGGCGGAATAGTTTTTTTTTTTTTTTTTATAATTCCACCCCATTTGGAATTTTTGTCCCACTTCCCACTACATTGTATATGCAACCGTAAATGGCGCCATTAGATAGTACAACTTGGCCCGCAAAAAACAAGCCCTCATATGACTACGTGAATTTAAAAAAAGCTATGGCTTTGGGAAGTCTGGGGTTAAAAAAATAAAAATGAAAAAAATGGATAAAGTCATTAAGGGGTTAATATTGTCAGTGTCTAGTTTGGCGCTCCTGGCATGATGACATATGAGATACAAGACTTGGAAGGGACATAGTCATAACCTTGAAATGAGATTTGCTAATTGAAAGTGAATATGAAAAAAAAAGTGTTCTATAAGTCATGAGGATGTTATGGCTGTCTTATATGGTGCGGGGGCAGGAGGCGTCTCATTGTAGTTTTCACAAAAATGAAAAGATTTATATTTATTAGTGATCTTTTTCCTGTTATTGCAGCACCAACATATTCCAAAGCAGTGTACGAAGAGAGGTTTATCAATGTGCAAAACTGGTGTCCTAAAAACGAGCTTTACTTGTAAGGCCTCCAAATACCCTTTACTTGTATTAGGCCTCCAAATACAACCATATTTTTGGTCCGCGTCCAATCTGCTTTTTTTGTGGATTACATGAGGACCCATTTATTTCTGTGGGCATGACATCTGTGTGCTGTCCGCATCCATGCTGCAAATCATAGAACATGTCCACAAGAACAAGAATAGCCATTCCCGTAATAGCGAGCGAGAAAAGTGTGGGATGCGCACGGCTGGTATCCGTACTTTGTGGATCTGCTGACTTGTGATCTTGTGTGTGTTTTATCAAATGGGTTTGTCATGGAGTGGCTTGTTAAGCTGCATGACGTATTAGATAAATGGGTATGGGGGCACCCCAACTGTCTCCTGAAGGCAGTGGTCAAAGAGGAAATGAAGATGGAGCATGTTGAAGACCACTCATGCAGAGTGGGCATCTTTAGGGTTTGGACAGACAGCCTATCCTAGGGGCATGGCCAGCTGTAGTCTCAGTTGTACGACATTGATTAATCTGTTAAAATGGCAGTCACTATGCCTGACTTCATTACTATGGTGAGAGCATGGACAGACCCCTCCTTAAGGTGCATTTACACGGCCCGAGAATCCGGCAGATCATTAGGAATGGTCGTTCTCGACAATCTGGCCATGTAAATGTGCCGCCGATCACCCAGTGAACCATCCTGTCATTCATGCAGGCACCACTGATCATGGCTTCTGGGCAACAGATCGTGCTGTCTAAACAGTGATCTCCTGCTCAGAAGCCATCATTCTGTATGAGGATGAAGGATCGCACTAACGATTCCCACGTCCTCATACTGTGAAGGAGATTGATGCGTGAACCAGCAGCCGACTGTCGGGAAGGAACGCTTCCTAGGTAATCACTATGATGTATACGCATAGTGCATTTTTAAAATGTTCTGAACTGTACGCTTTATGCTTTCATCTAAAAAAAATTAAAACTGAAATCCTGCATAATGGCCATCACCTATACAGTGGTAAGTGGCTCGCTTTGCCTACTCATTTGTAGCAGCGCTTTACCCCACTAAACGAGCAGCCAGTTGGCAGGAAGTAACGCTTCCTTCCCAATAATCAGCTGCTCCTCGGCCCATGTAAACCCACCATAAGCAACAGAATTGATAAGCAACAACTCTACAAACCACAGCACAACCCCCTAAGGCAAAATCAACATGTGAGGCTGAATCATAAAACAGATTGCTAAATCACAAGCGCTAGCAAACTGCCTAGTGCAGG
>CM065591.1:79487772-79500272 GCA_033119425.1 Bufotes viridis
GTTGCAGCAATGGCGTGTTTCAGGATCTATACACACTCAGATTTGCGCTGGTCTTTATCTTGGGTTTCAAAATCTCAAAATAACTACATGCATTTTTTAGCCATCTGTGTTTTTTTGGCAAACGCTATGCTTGGCCATCGCAGTTTTCTTCATGGCATTTTTCTCCTATAGAGAAGGTGATGTCAGAACGCTTGAAAAAAACCCATCAAGAGCTCCAGCGTTCTGCGTTTTTGAAAAGAAGGCATAAAGACAAAAACCTAATGAGCAAAAAATGCCAGCATTAAAAAAAAAACTGCTATGTGTCCTTCAGCTAGCATCTCGAGATGGCGTTTTTACAGCAAAAAAACTATGAAAACCCTGTTGTTGTTACCGCAATACCTCCCAAAAACTGGGGTTGGCGGCTCCTAGGCCAGACAACCCCTTTAATATAATCTGACCTGCTCCATCGCTCCTGGTTTCATAGACTGAGCCTAAAAACGGTTTTATTTTATCGTGTGTGATGTCGGCTTTATATTCTTTTTACGTATTGACCTGAACCCTTGGAGCTATGTGCCGCCGGTGTGCTCAGCAACCAGGACATAGTAAGACGGACAAGAGACGCCAGCAAAATAGGCGGGAGCTGTTGATTCAGAATGAACGCTTTGCAGCCATTTGTGCAAGTTTGGAAAAAAACCGTGCAGATATTTTTGTGTTTTTAGTGAGTTTTAGTCAGTCATGACTTTACTGTTCTTCATGTGAAGCTAGCATAAAACATTGGATAACTGTTGTCCAAACCCGCATGTTCTGAAATTCGTTCACGCTTCATTTGCTGGTAAAAGCAAAATTGCGTTATGGATTCCGTTACCACGGACCATAACGCAATTCTATGATGGAATGCATAACGGAATGCCTTTAGAGGTATTCCGTTATTTATTCCTTCATAATAGAAGTCTATGGCCTGTATAACGGATCCGTCCCGTTTCCGTTATGCAGGGGAGGACTCTCTGAACTCATCAGCTGCCCGTGATGCAATGGAGGTTGCCATTGCAC
Organism: Bufotes viridis; assembly: GCA_033119425.1. Lineage (NCBI taxonomy): Eukaryota > Metazoa > Chordata > Amphibia > Anura > Bufonidae > Bufotes > Bufotes viridis. The sequence goes on from CM065591.1 coordinate 79,488,802, forward strand.
CTGAAAGCATTACAAAGGTCTCTGGGCCTGCCGTGTACAGAAGCCAATGAGGTCGGTGTAAAAATGACGGATTAAATGCAGTACAATACAGCATGTATTGTACTGCATTGAACCAGCGATCAGACCTGAAAAGTTAAAGTCCTGTAGTGGGAGTAAAATAAAACGTAAAAAAAATAGTTTTATGAAAATAAAAAAGCCCCCTTCCCCTCTTCAAGCCATTTACTATTGAACACTGTAAAAGAAATATACCGTATTTTTCGCCCTATAAGACGCACCGGACTATAAGACGGCCAGAAAATAAGAAAAAAATATTTTTCATCAGACCTCAGATCAGAACCCAGTCAGACCCCCAATGTTAATCGGACTTCAGCTCATACCCCCAATGTTAATTGCACATCAGATCAGACCCCCAAACAGAGCTCAGATCAGACCCCCAATGTCTGTTAGACCTCAGATCAGACAAAAAAGAAATGTATCAACTCGCCTCACCGTTACGCCGCCAGTAAGCTGTTATGACATCACAAAGGGGGTTTCAGCCAGGAAACTTAGGGTACTTTCACACTTGCATTGTTGGATTCCAGCAGGCAGTTCCGTCGCTGGAACTGCCTGCCGGATCCGGCAATCTGTATGCAAACGGATACCATTTGTAGACGGATCCGGATGCGGATCCGTCTCACAAATGCATTGCAATACCGGATCCGTTTCTCTAGTTGTCATCCGGAAAAACGGATCCGTTATTTATCTTTTTCATATTTTTAAAGGTCTGCGCATGCTGGAACACTTGGGGCCGGATCCGGCATTAATGCATTTCAGCATTTCAATGGAAAATAATGCCGGATCCGGCATTCCGGCAAGTGTTCCGGGATTTTTGACGGAGAAAATACCGTACAGTGACTGAACTGAAGACATTGTGATGCATACTGAACGGAATGCATTAGGATAAAACTGATCATTTTTTTTTCCGTTATTGAGCCCCTAGGACGGAGCTCAATACCGGAAAAGTTTGACGCAAGTGTAAAAGTACCCTTACTGTGATATCACAAGTGTGGGTTTCAGTCAGGTAAGGTACTGTGACATCACAAGGTAGGTTTCAGTCAGGTTAGCTACTATGACATTACACGGAGGGTTTCAGTCAGGTAGGGTACTGTGACATCACACGGAGGGTTTCAGTCAGGTTAGCTACTGTGACATCACACGGAGGGTTTCAGTCAGGTAAGCTACTATGACATCACACGGAGGGTTTCAGTCAGGTAGGGTACTGTGACATCACAAGGTAGGTTTCAGTCAGGTAAGGTAATGTGACATCACAAGGTAGGGTTTCAGTCAGGTAGGGTACTGTGACATCACAAGGAGGGTTTCAGTCAGGTAGGGTACTGTGACATCACACGGAGGGTTTCAGTCAGGTAGGGTACTGTGACATCACAAGGTAGGTTTCAGTCAGGTAGGCTACTATGACATCACACGGAGGGTTTCAGTCAGGTAAGGTAGTGTGACATCACACAGAGGGTTTCAGTCAGGTAAGGTAGTGTGACATCACACGGAGGGTTTCAGTCAGGTAAGCTACTATGACATCACACGGAGGGTTTCAGTCAGGTAAGCTACTATGACATCACAAGGTAGGTTTCAGTCAGGTAGGGTACTGTGACATCACACGGAGGGTTTCAGTCAGGTAGGGTACTGTGACATCACAAGGTAGGTTTCAGTCAGGTAGGGTACTGTGACATCACAAGGTAGGTTTCAGTCAGGTAGGGTACTGTGACATCACAAGGAGGGTTTTGTCACAAGAAAAAAACAGCGCACTGCATTGGAGAACTTCAGGTAAGTTAAAATTTATTGTAAAAACACAATTTGTTTCGGTGGCGGTCCACCATCTTCATCAGGCTAGGTTACATAGAAAATACTGGTACTTTTATACCCCAACAACAGTGAATGAACAGAAGCCCCAGGTGGGCCAGAGAGGGGCAGAGAACTGTGATTAACCCTTAATAGACTGAAAAAGGGAGTTTAACCCCATATAGGCAATCCAAGGAAGATAACCCATAGTATAAAGTGCAAAATATACAGTACTGGGAGAGGGAAAAAAGTGACAGTGCTGTGATATTGTAGATTCCAGGTAGTGTGACGAGATCCGCTAAATCCAAAATTACAGAGGAATAGGAAGGAGGTGAAGACATTGTTGAGATATCTAACTCCCATCTTCACGCCCATCCTATTCCTCTGCACCGGATCTCATCACCCCGTCTGGAATCTACACTATTACAGCGCTGTCACTTTAGTTTTTCCTATTCTTGTACTGTATATTTTGCACTTTATACTCTGCGTTATCTTCCTTGGATTGCCTAGATATGGTTAAACTAACTCCCTTTTCCAGTCTATTAAGGGTTAATCACCTTTCTCTGGCCCAGCTGTTGTTCGGGCATGAAAGTACTTGTATTTTCTACGTAACCTAGCCTGTTGAAGATTGCGGACCACCACTGAAACGCGTGGCTTGTTTTTATTGTGTTTTTACAATAAATTTTTAGTTGCCTGAATTTCTCCGGTGTTTTTTCCTGCTTTTAGAAGAGTGGGTTTGTCTCCCGCGTTCCTCGGCTCTCGGCGCGGCACTCTGGCGCCTCTCCTTTGCTCGTTTCTAGTGTTGTGCTTAGACCTGCACTACACCAGTGGGTACGGTTCCTCCAACTGCGGCCTTGTCCGTATCCTTCTGAGGATATCACACAGGGAACGCCCCCTCTTTCTTTTCTTTTCACATCTGGTAACTCCTGTGATGTCACAAGTAGGTTTTATTTAGGAAAGCTACTGTGACATCAGTAGTGGGAGGAATATTTATTTAATAGCTCTGGTGACATTTTTAGACTGGGTGTATTTTGGCGTCTATTAAAAATGACTGAAAATAGCAAAATACCATTTCTGGTGCTGGACAAGTTAACGGAAACTTAAACTCAAAATAGAAAACTGGAAGCTGAAGTCATAAGGAAACGGGTAACTCATTAAACCCAGTCACCACATCATTGTACCACCTGTATCCATAAAGATAACATACCGCCATAGTGCTGCAACCACCTGTATCCATAAAGATAACATACCGCCATAGTGCTGCAACCACCTGTATCCATAAAGATAACATACCGCCATAGTGATGCAACCACCTGTATCCATAAAGATAACATACCGCCATAGTAATGCAACCACCTGTATCCATAAAGATAACATACCGCCATAGTGCTGCAACCACCTGTATCCATAAAGATAACATACCGCCATAGTGCTGCAACCACCTGTATCCATAAAGATAACATACCGCCATAGTGCTGCAACCACCTGTATCCATAAAGATAACATACCGCCATAGTGCTGCAACCACCTGTATTCATAAAGATAACATACTGCCATAGTGCTGCAACCACCTGTATCCATAAAGATAACATACCGCCATAGTGCTGCAACCACCTGTATTCATAAAGATAACATACCGCTATAGTGCTGCAACCACCTGTATCCATAAAGATAACATACCGCCATAGTGCTGCAACCACCTGTATCCATAAAGATAACATACCGCCATAGTGCTGCAACCACCTGTATCCATAAAGATAACATACCGCCTAATGCGGGGCCCATCCGGATTGGTCAAGATCTGTTTGAAACTGATAAAACAGAAGCCATGACACTAATGTGAGCAGAGCCTAGGGCTGGCCGTACACATGGGATATCTTTTACCCAACGGCTATCCCTCCTGATCCCCTCCCCCATACACATGCACTCTCGGCAGAGCATGCCTGTGTTATGAATGGGGATAAAGCTGCGGCAGAGGCATTTGGCAGCGGCTTATTTCTCTGAGGATCCGTTAAAATCCAGCAGCTCAATCCTTTTTCCTGCTGTCCAGAGAAAGACGGGATTGGATTTATTAGGTTCGCTAGTCCTCGGGGGAAAAAAATAATAAAAGTGAAGACCTGGAGGAAAGCCATTTCACTGAAAATCCTGTTTTTCCCCAGTTTTATGTTACGTTCAGTGCAGCCTATTTTATTTACCTGCAGGCTAATTAATTACCGTAGTTTTCTGGCCAGAAAGAGTTAAATATTAATGCCGCCATCTGTCATGGGGACTCCTATGGGGGTGACCTTTATGAAAACAGATGAGGCTCCTGGCCTCCATCACTGATGGGGATCATGCTGAGCAGCGGTGAGGCTGGAGACGGCCGGCCGGCTGTAAGGTGCAGCGCGTACTCTGTGCTGGAACTAAGGAGTGGCTCTTCCTGTCTGGCACGGGAAAGTCACATTGCACTCTAAAAATAGACCCCCTAACTACAAACGCCCATACCTCCAGTCAGGCTCCGGACTGGGAAACTGGAATAAATGGTAACCGCTCATCAGGGCATTACCTTACTGGAAAAACACAGCCAGAAAGATTTTCACCATAGCCATGTTTAGCTTTGGGCTAGACAAGAGGTCATGGTTAAAGGGGTTCTCCGCCTTGTACAGAAGCGTCCCTTGACAATAAGCTGATCCCAAAGCGACCTACTGTAAACGGTTTTCCTGCAGCGCCACCACAGGGGGAATTATGCATTACACTGTATCCATTCAAATCAGTGGACTGGACAGGACAGGTCCTCCAGGGTGGAGATGCTCAGGATGGGTCATCAGTATGTGATTGGTGGGGGTCCACCAATTTTTGAACGGACCACTCATAGCGCCGTCCAATGGATAGTGTCTGTGCTTGGTATTGCTATTCACTAGAACAGGACTGAGTTGCGCCTAGGCCACGTGACCGAGGAAGAATCCACTGTGCTGATCGGTGGGGGTTTCAGGAGTCGGACCCCCACCAATCAGATACTGATGACCTATCCTTTGGATAGGTCTTCAGTATTAATGGCTCAGACAACCTCTTCCCTAATACTGTATATGAAGATGGGTTCATAGTCAATAGGGACGGAGCGGCAGCACACGGGTACTTGCGGATTCACCCGCCGGATAGCCATCCCGTAAGTGTGAAAGTACCCTAAGGGTATCAGATGCTCTACGTTAAGAGGGTCCGACTCTGTTCAGATGCTCATCTTTAAACAGAGGCCATACACGAAATATGTTGGCCGAACCTGGCGATTTTGGTGGGATTGGCTGACGGTGTTTATGGGGGCGTCCTGACTCTCCCCTGATAATAGATGTTGAGGGAGATAAGGATCGGGCATTTGGATTTCAACCATTCGATCCCTTTTTTCTTCGGGAGATGAGCTGCCGCCTGAGGAGCCTGCGAGCTTCTCTGACTCTTTCTACTAACATGACATACTTTCTCAGGCCGAGCAGATGTGTATAACGGGATTGGGAGTGATGATGGGGATGGTTGGCCTAACACCCCAGACATTGGTGGCATACTGCTAGGATATGCCACCAATGTCAGATAGGTGCGTGTCCCACTTCTGGCGTTCGTTTCTGTCTCAAGAATGGGGCGCCCAAAGTGAATGAGAGCGTGCCGCTGCATGCTCTCCATTTACTTCCAAGTGACTGAGTTCAGCTAGTCTTGAAAGTCCCATAGAAATAAATGAAGTGCGCACCGCGCAAGCGCTCCCACCGCTATATTCATTTCTGGCCCTGCCTGAAATTAGTCTAATAGGTTTTTATTATCCATATTAGGTTAATTTCACACGAATTCGAATCGATGCGTGTAGCCCGAATCCTGACCCATTCATTTCAGTGGGTGCGTGTAAGTGAGCAGCGGTCACTGGACCAAGTCGGTGATCATGGTGGGGCCAGCAGTCAGACCCCCACCCCCTTCCCGGTGGATAGAGGATAACTTGATCTAACCAGAATACTCATTTAAAGGGGGTATTCTTTGTGGATAGGGGATAACTATTAGATCGGTGGGAGTCCTACCGCTGGAACCCCCGCAGCCCCGCTGAAGCGAACGGTCGGAACCCCATTCCGTTCATTTATGTGGGAATTCCAGAGATGTGCAGCAACGATCTCCGGACTTCCCATAGAAATAATTGGATCGGCCACATGCATGCCCCACCGGCCGCTCCGTTGGACCTCCGCAGATCTAATAGTTATCCCCTAAGAAACGGAATACCCCTTTAACTTCATACTGGCACAGAACAAGAGAAAGAAGCACAGAAAAATGCCGCCCTTTAAAGGTTATATTCAGTGTACTTCAGACACAACTTTTTATTTTTTTTTATTAAATGTGCTTTTTAACGGCTGAACTTTCACAGACGTGTTTGAGTTAGAACCGGGTAATATTCCTTTTACGACAGTAACAGCTCTGCCCCAGATACGTGTTCACAGCAGGGCACAGCCATTTATGCCAGGTTGTGAGGCGTAAATATGAATATTTAGGGGCATAGCAGCGCTGGAGGGTCAGGCTGACCTGTGAGGAGGACGCGCTGTATAGAAGGCTTTATCCACCTTGTCAGATTTCATTTTTATTGCAGATTCTTGCAGCAGATGCCTAGATGCATATTAACACTTTTCTTATGCTGTATGCAGTAGTCATAGGCTATGGCATACACATCAGATCCACTTAACCCCTTCCTGACAGTTTTCCATTTTTTGCTTTTCTGCTTTTTACTTCCCTGCCTTCCCAGAGACATAACTTTTTTATTTTTCAGAATACGGTACATAGTCGTATGAGGGCTTGTTTTTTGTGGGACAAGTTGTACTTTCTAATGGCAACATTTTTGCATACGTACAATGTAGTGAGAAATTGAAAAAAAAAATTCTCAATGGGGGGGGGGGGGGAGAATTGGGAAAAAAAAACCTACACAATTTCTAATATTGTTTTAGGGGTTTCGTTTTTACGGCGTTCCTTATGTGGTATCTTGGTTCCCTGGGTCATTTTTTTCTTGCATTTACCGTAATTTTCACATTTTCTTGCATCTTGCACCTTGAAAAAAAATATTTTTTTTTCTCGGCTTTGCCATATTCTGACCATATTCTGACCACCTTTGTTTTGCGGGCGATCTGTAGTTTACATTTTGACTACTTTTTTATTCACATTTTATGGGAGGCGAAAAAACCAAAAAAGAGCAAATCAGTAATTTAGATTTTTTTCCCCGTTACGCTGTTCACTGTACGGAATAAATACTTTTATTTTAGTTCAGGCGTTTCGGGATGTGGCGATAATAGTATTTATTATTTTTATTGTTTGTTTATCTTTACTTGCAAAAGGGGGTGATTTGAATTTTTATATACCGTGTATTTTTATTTTATATTTTTAAAAACTTTCTTCTTTTTTTTTTTTTTTTTAACACATATTTTTAGTCCCTTAGGGGATTTTAACATGCAATCGTGTGATCGCTTCTCCTGTAGACTATGGTGATTTACCATTGCAGTCCATGGAAGAATGGCTACCTTCCTATCAAGCCTTGCCACGAGTTGAGCGACATGACACGCATAGCCATCTTGAAAAGGAAACCACGCTCACACGAGTGCCGCCTCCTCTTCAAACAGCGAATCGGTGGGAATGCCGTGTGTTGGACCTCCAGCGATCTGAGGATAGGTCATCAATATCTACCCACTGCACAAGCCTCGTCATAAATTATGTGCATCCTTCCGCCAGCGCAAAGGGGGAAATAAAGACCGGCTTTTTCGCCGGTCTTTGTTTCCATTTAAGCAGTGCATTAGACCTCATAGTCTCACAGTCGTTGGTAGAGAGGGGTGCTCCGTTCTCTTGATGTGCCCGCTATGTAGACCTGAAAGTTTAGCTGCAATTGATGTTGCACTGCTTAAAAAATCAATATCAGAATTTATACCATGAAAGAGCTTTCATACCCCATCTGGACAAGGGCCGGGCAGCGTGGCCTTATTGACCCGATGACGGCCTAATTGTATCTGAATATTTTTTTTATTTTTTTTTTAAAGTCCCTCGTCTGAAGCTCTAGATAATCGCCATCCTTATGCTACTGAATCCGCATTGACTTTTAAGGGGCTTTTATCCCAGTAGTTAATCATCAGCAGCTGTACGATGGATACCACATTGACCTTTATGTGCCGGGAGCCAAACTGTTATATAATCCCAATCCAGGTCACATCATCCAGTCTAGTTCCGCTACGTAGAATATTACATTGAATTGAAGAATCGTTCCGGGCTCTCAGAAGTGATCTGATTATGGGATTTAAAGAAGTCTTTGCTGCAGGTTTGTGCTTTCAGTTGCTGACCTTTGTGGTTTTCATTGTGCAAACTATTTCCTGCCTGACTAATGCCACAAAGCAACTACGAGTGAGAAATAAAATTACTTAAAGGGGTATTCTCATCTCAGATATTTATGGCATAAACCCAGTCAGGTAGATGTGGGTGCTAACTCCAGATCAGTGGTCCCCTGAACCCATCCTGCTGGCTGCTGTATCCACGTTGCGAGGGATGGCTGAGATTATCCTTGATGCTGCGGTGCAGGTCCTAAAGGTGGGAACTGTATCTATTAGACAATTAAAGCATACCTGGGTTTAAAAAAAAAAAAAGGTTTGCATAATGGCTTTGACTTCTTTGTACAATCATAACTGTGAAGGAACAGTTATGCTTGGGCATCCTTAAAGTCTTCAGCCATATTATTCCCTGTTTCAGCTGCACAAGTAGATGCATTTCTCTCACAAATAGTGGGCAACTCTCTTTTGCTAGCATATGCAGTGACATCACTTCCCTTACTTCTCTCTATGTTTATTATCTTCTATGGAGCTCAGAAAGCTGATGAGGAGGGACAAATCATACTTACAGAAAGGGAGGAGGCTCCTGTGATGTTCAGAAGCAGCTCCTGTGCCAATTGGTTCCTACTACCCAAGCGTGGGGCTGGGGGGAGAGGATTTCACCAGTGTCTACGAAAGTAGGCCAGTGGGGAAACACACGTAAGGACCTCTACTTTGGGTTGTCCTGGGTATTTTGTGTATTGGAAATACCTGATGCCTTTGCATTACAACTATTAATCCTAATTCCACTAAGTAATTTTTGTGAGATGGATATTTCTTTAGAGAGGTTGCAGTCGTTGTCCTGGAAGAAGAACTTTGCCCTTAAGTGGATGCATTTTCTATTACAGGCACTGTTTTGGGCCGGCTATCTGCTTGTGTGTGCATATACCGTATTTTTTGATTCATAAGATGCACCTGATTATTGAGGTTTTTGAGGAGGAAAATAAGAAAAAAATATTTGGATTTTAAACTAATGGTGGTCTGGGGATGACTTTGTTATTGGGGATCTGTGGCTGGCACTATTATGGGGGATCTGTGGATGACGCACTGTTATGGGGGATCTGTGGATGACACTGTTATGGGGGATCTGTGGATGACACACTGTTATGGGGGATCTGTGGATGACACTGTTATGGGGGGATCTGTGGATGACACTGTTATGGGGGAATCTGTGGATGACACACTGTGATGGGGTATCTGTGGATGACACTGTTATGGAGGGGATCTGTGGATGACGCACTGTTATGTGGGATCTGTGGATGACGCACTGTTATGTGGGATCTGTGGATGACACACTGTTATGGGGGATCTGTGGAGGACACACTGTTATGGGGTATCTGTGGATGACACTGTTATGGGGGATCTGTGGATGACACTGTTATGTGGGATCTGTGGCAGACACACTTTTATGGGGTGGGGTAATCTGTGTATTATGCACTGTTATGCGGGGGGGGGGGGATCTGTGAATGATGCACTATTATGAGGGATGTGTGCTGTGACACATGGGACTATGAGGGGGGCCAGCATGCTATATGTCTGGATGACACACATATAGCATCTTATGCTGGTCCCCCCTCATAGCCCTATGTGTCACAGCATTACGGTACTTTATTAATATGTTCCCATATGTGTTCCACAGAAGTCTGTTTGTATGTAAAGTTCTCTAATCCCGAATCAATCACCATCCTTTTGATAAACTAGCCTAATCACCTGCATTAGTACTCACTATGAATGCAGCGGTGCAGTCCGGCAGGCGCGTGACTGACTCGTCACGCACCTGCCGGATCGCACACTATATTCATAGTGAGTACTAATGCAGGTGAATAGGCTAGTTTATCAAAAGGATGGTGATTGATTCGGGATTAGAGAACTTTACATACAAACAGACTTCTGTGCGCGGGGCCCGTTGTGATACAGTGACTGCACTGGGCCCCGCTGTGATTTGCCTCCAGCCCTTACTCCCTCCCTGCACTGTAACTGATGTATCGCCGGCTGCTATGCTGCAAAGCGAGGCCGGCAATATATCAGTGTCAGACCTGAAAAAAGTCAACCATCGCTTTATAAGACGCACTGCCATTTCCCCCCACTTTTGGGGGGGATATTATGCCTGTGTTATGCCTGTGACTTCTTTGTACAATCATAACTGTGAACAGTTATGCTTGTCTTCAGCCATATTATTCCCTGTTTCAGCTGCACAGATAGATACATTTCTCTCACAAATAGTGGGCGTCTCTCTTCTGCTAGCACTGTATGCAGTGACATCACTTCTCTTATTTCCCTCTATGTTTATTTTCTTCTATGGAGCTCAAAAAGGGATAAATCACACTTACAGAAAGGCAGGAGTCTCCTGTAATGTGCAGAAACAGTGTAGAAGCAGTTGTTTTATCAGTCTCGGGATCTCATCCAGCTCTAACACGTCCTCCACCCTCTTCTTAGTCTCTGTCACCAGGAACGGATCTTGCCTGACAACAGGCAGTGGACTACGAATTAGGTGGAAGTGAAACCCCTAGTGGTCATGACTTTGCAGCTTTTTTTGAGGTGGATGCAGGCAGATTTTTTAAAATGAAGTGATTTAGAAATTTTCTAGTTACACCATTCTCTATTAAATGAACTGAAATTGTGTGAACGTACAGTGACTCTTCAAGTCATGTCCTGTGGATATGCCATAAATGTCTGAGATGAGAATACTCCTTTAACTTGTGCCTGGTCCTTGTCCTTTCCAGTCCTGATTCTTGGATACGTTTCTTGCACGTACGTATCTATATTATCATGTCCAGAGCTTCGTTAACGAGTAAATTGCTGCTATTATAATACAGGGAACATGAGATTACAGAACGTCTAGCTCCAGATTTGGTGTCTCTGTGTGGGGAAGATGCTGACAAACTGCTTGTCATGGAGAAGGGAGGGAAACGGCTTGAAAATGAGAAGTTTTGGGTTGCTGTCTCAGGTCATGGGAGGTTTATTGATAACTTTATGTTAGTGAATTGCTATCAGTTCTGGGGTACTTTACGTAGAGTAACTCCAGTAATGATGCTAACTGTTAACTGTTAAGGGGCGCTCTAAATTGACATAAGTATACGTGAAATAACTGGGCGTAGAAGGTTCCCAATTGTCTAATCTGGTTTGTGTTGCAATTTATTCTTCATTCTTTTAGGCTGGGTTTACACGGTCAGGTTTTCTAATGCAGTTTTTAAAGCCAAAACCGTGAGAGGATCATAAAAGGGTGAGTAAGTATAAAGGACAGATACTGCCGCACCTCTTTTTTGAATTCATGCCCGGATTTGGGTCCCAGAAAACCTAAAC